>CAXASF010000151.1:62500-65000 GCA_963971475.1 Chrysops caecutiens | reverse complement strand
AGTACCCGATTATGCACCAACTGCCTTGGGAGACATGATGTGCAGGCATGTAGAAGTAAAAAGTTATGCTGGCACTGTGGTTTCAAACATCACACCTTGATCCACCTCGGTGATACTACACCTGCAGCTCAACAAGCTCAAACATCAGCTCCAGCGACGTCAGCTCTATCAACTAGCTCTCAAAAAGAAGCTCCAGCTCAATAACAACCAAGTTCATCAGCTCTAACTGCCAATCTTGTTTTAGCTCCAGCTCTCTCTTCAATTACCAGCACCGCTACAAATTGCTCCAGCTCTGCTCATGTTTTTCAATGCTCTACTAGTAGTCAACTGTCAAGTTCTCTCAATGCTACAACGCAATCACCAGATCAATCTACTGCTCAAGAACTCTTCCAGCATACATCTTCTCTACTTGCTACAGCTCGTGCTCAGTTAATTGCTCCTGTCATTGGTTGCTATCCAGTGAGAATGCTCTTAGATTCAGGCTCAGAGCTCTCTTTTATTACACACAAACTCGCACGTAAGCTCCAGCTTCCAAAACACAAATCAGCTATCCAGTTTACTGGTATCGGTAATGTAGATGCCGGTCGCTCAAAGGGTGTCAGTTCTATCACGCTCAAAGCTCTACACTCCACAGCTCAAATTCAAGTTGCAGTACATATATTAAATCAGTTGACTACAAACTTACCAAGCTGCAACATTAATAGTTCTTCATGGGAACATCTGGACGGACTACAACTTTCTGATCAAGACTATAGGACACCAGGTAACATTGATATTATCTTGGGTTCTACTCCATTCGCTCAAATTCTAAGCTCAGATATAAGAAGAGGTCAACCCTCAGAGCCTATTGCTCTTAACACGCTCTTTGGTTGGGTAGTTTTTGGTCCAACATGTGTAAGCTCAACTCAAATAACAAGTCCAGTTTTCCATATGAAGCAAGATCATGACCTTCATGAACTCTTAGCAAAATTTTGGGTTCAAGAAGAAGCACCTAAAGCTCACTCTGCTCAGCTCTCTCTCGATGAAGAACAATGTGAAGCTCATTTTGTCGAAACTCACTCAAGAGATTCTTCAGGAAGATATATTGTTAAACTACCAACAATACAATTACCTTCAGCTCTTGGAGAATCAAGAAATATAGCATTTAGATGTCTAAAAGCCATGCTCAAACGACTCTCGAATGATCCTCAGCTCAATAAGCTCTATAGAGACTTTATGGCAGAATATCAATCTCTTGGCCATATGAGGCTTGCTTCGAATGCTCAAATCAGCTCAGACACAAGTGAACAATCAGGTTCAGTTCACTATTATTTGCCTCATCATGGTGTTTTAAGGGAACAAAGTCTCAGTACAAAATTGAGAGTTGTGTTCAACGGTTCAGCTCTTTCTAGCTCTGGATATTCGCTCAACGATGTTCTTCACACAGGTGCAAAACTCCAGCTCGACATTTTTGACGTGTTAATGTGGATTCGACGTCATAAAATTATCTTTTGCACTGACATTACCAAAATGTTTCGACAGATCAATGTTCATCCATCAGACTGGAATCTCCAGAGAATTTTATGGATTGATCAACATGACAATATTGTTCCGTTCCAGCTCACTACAGTTACATATGGAACAAGACCAGCTCCATTCCTTGCAGTTCGGGTACTACTGCAACTTATTCAGGATGAAGGCTCCAAATACCCACTCGCCATTCCTCCTATGATTAAAGGACGTTACGTGGATGACATTTATGGTGGCTCAGACACCCTGCTCGAAGCTCAGCTCATAGCTCAGGATTTAATTAAGCTCTGCATGGCGGGGAGCTTCCCTCTCGCAAAGTGGTCAAGCAATAGCCCTGCTTTTTTGCAAGCTCTCTCTCTCGAAAGTATTTCAAAAGCTCCTGCTCAAGCTCTAGACGATACTGAATTGAAAGTTTTAGGACTTTCCTGGAGTCCTACGTCAGATCAGTTTATATTCTCACCTAAACGCTCATCTCTCAAGAGGATAACCAAACGAACAGTTCTCTCGGAAGTGGCTCAGCTCTTCGACCCACTTGGATTCTTAGCTCCAGTAGTAGTTCGAGCGAAAATGTTTATTCAAGAGCTGTGGTTAAATAAATCTGGATGGGATGATGAATTACCTGAGCAGCTTATTCAACGGTGGACGCATCTTCGAAATGAGCTGCCTCATCTAGCTCATATTCACATTCCAAGATGGCTCAATACTCTCTCCAGCTCATACATAGAAATACATGGCTTCTCAGATGCATCGCAGTTAGCCATGGCTGCATGTATCTATATCAAAGTTCAAAGCTCAGAAGAATCAGCCCAAGTAAAGCTCTTGTGTGCTAAGACAAAAGTAGCACCACTTAAACCAGTCACTATTCCTCGCCTCGAATTATCTGCTGCATGGATGCTCGCAAAGCTCCTCAAACATGCTCAACAAGTTCTGGAACTAAATCACGCTCCGCTCTATCTATGGACTGACTCCTCAGTTGCTTTAACGTGGATTT
>CAXASF010000151.1:20000-25000 GCA_963971475.1 Chrysops caecutiens | reverse complement strand
GTTCGAAAGGCCGTTGGTGTCTGTTCTGAAATTTACTGTGTCGTGTTTTTTAATTTGGATCATTTCCATTATGTTTCTCTGGTATTTGTGGTTTTCTATGTTTAGGATTTCATAATTTTTAAAATCGAAATTATGTGAAAAATTTTCAACATGTTTAACTAAAGCTGTCGAGTTTTCTGTTTTTTTGTTAATACTATGTTTGTGTTGATAAATTCTTTCTTTAATCCATTGTCCTGTTTGGCCTATATATACTTTATTACAATTGGAACAGTTTATTTTGTAAATACAATTGGAAATAAGATCTTTCGGAGTTTTGTCTTTGCTTGTGTTATAAATTCTATGTAAATTATTTGTGTTCTTGAATATCACTGGTATTTTGTGTTTTGTAAATATTTTTTTAATTGCTCTGTTCATTCCTGAACAAAAAGGAAAGGATACAGCCTTGTTATAATCTAGTTTTTTTGTTGTTTGTGTGGTACTATTTTCTGGAGAGTTTTCAGTATTTTTTATTTGGATCAACTTGTGCCATCTTTTTTTCATGTGTAATGTGATGAAATCTCTAGGGTAATTATTTTTGATGAGTAACTCATATACAGTCTTTTTGTTTGTTTTATTGAATTTTTTGTCTCCAATATGGAAAACTTTATCGGTCAAATTATAAATGATGCCTATTTTTTGCTTGATATGGTGATTTGATGTGAAATTTATGTAACGCCCTGAGAACGTTGGTTTAGTATACCAATCAATTTTTTAGATGTTGTTATTTCTTATTATTTTTGTGTCTAGGAATGTAATTTCATTTTGGTTGTTTTCCTTCTCTAGTGTGAACTTTATGTTATAGTCATTGTTGTTGAAAATATCAAATACTTCGTTTATCTTATCTTTAGGGATGCAAGTGATAATGTCGTCCACGTACCTTCTGAAAAAAGGGAAACTAAACCTACATTTTTTCATTCTATTAATTATTAAATGGTCCATCAGGTAATCCGCTATTATGGGAGAAATGGGAGAACCCATAGGTGCCCCATTTTTTTGTCTGTACACTGTATCGTCAAAAGTAAAAATCGTGTTTTTTATGCAAAAGTTGAGAGCGTTAAAGAAATCTTCTCTTTTCATGTTAGTGTTTTTCTTTATATTGTGCCAGTTGAGTTTTATTATTGTTAAAGTTTTTTCTATTGGTATGTTTGTGAAGAGTGAAACTACATCTAACGAAACTAATTTGTGATTCTCGGGAATGATTCTATTATTTTTTATATATTTTGCAAATTCAAAGCTATTCTCAATATCATATTCAGAATTTGGTCTACTGTCTTTCAATATTTGGTTTAGAATTGTACTAATAATGTAGGTAGGACTGTTTATAGTTGATATGATGATCCTGTAAGGTATATTTGGTTTGTGTATTTTCGGTACAGCAAACGCTTTGGGTAATATGCAATTGTGTTTCATGTATGTTTTTCTGTTTATTTCATTAATGTAACCTTTTTTGTACCATAAATTTACTATTTCATTGTGTTGGTTTTGTAATGATCTATTGTAATCTTTTTTTGGTAATAATTCATAGGTTGTTTCATCATTTAACATTTCTTTAACTTTTTCTTTGAATTCATTTTTATCTAGCACCACTGTGATGTTTCCTTTGTCTGATCGAGTGATCATTAAATTTGAATTTTCTTGTAAGAATTTGTTTGCTATGGATAGTTTGGGTGTTGAATCTATTTGATTTTTGGTTTTCCTAAAACTTAATCTATTAATCATATTCCTTAAATTGAACACAAATTATTCTCTGTCCGAATCTATAAATGTTTTGTCTATTTTTGAACAATGTTTTTCAAAGTCTTTGATGTACTGGAACACGGGAAAATTATTTTTGTTAAAACTAAGGTTATGCTTAGGACCTAACTGTAGGATTTGACAAACTTCTAGTGGGATTTCTTGATTGCTGAGATTTTTGAGCCATTTTTCATTAATTGTGGATTTTGTCTTTTTTTTATTAGTGTTTATTTTTTGGTTTTCTAATAATTTTAACTTTAATTTCATTTTTTCTTTTGTTTTGTCATCTAGTTTCTGATCTGCTTTTTTCATTGATTGAATAGTTTCTATGTCTATTTTGTTTTTTAATATGTTATCAATTTTCTCAATATTGAGTGAGATTTTGTTAAGCACTTTGCACAGTTGTTTTATTTCTAACTTTAGGACCTTCTTTTGGTAACACTCAGTTATATTGTTGAATTTATTTAAAATTTTTTTGTCCAATTTGTCTATGACATTATAATTATAAACTTTCTGTAAGTGTTTAGGAATAAGGTTATGATCTCTGCAACTTTTTAAGAAGTGAATTTGATTGATTTTTCTGATTTTTTTCCCCGACATGTTGATCCTGTGACCCATTAGTTTTGAAACTTCCTTACAAAAAGATATATGTGAACGAGGGTCATTGAGCTTCCAGCACAGTTGCACTCATGGTCTTGTCACATAAACTTCACGTTAAATAACTTTCAATTCTTATATCAGGTTAGTTCTACTATTACAAAAACTTAATCTAGAAATAAAATTCCTGTATTACATTTAAATAATTTTAAGATAAATAAAATGTAAATAAAATAAGTAGATTTCCAACAATATCCATAAGTCATAAAAATTGTTCTTATAGCATACACCTGAAGAGGCCAATAAACGTTGGCGAAACGTCGTGTAAATTGAGTTTCATTAGACCACGGATTGGGATAGGGCTGGAGAAAAGAAATTAATTATTGTCACCAATCTCAAAAATTAATACATATTTCAAAAATATTATAGGCCCAAATACTGGAACGAAAAAATGGGATTCTTACAGAACATCTACATCAAGTTTGGTAAGGATGTTTCAAAACTAATGGGTCACAGGATCAACATGTCGGGGAAAAAAATCAGAAAAATCAATCAAATACACTTCTTAAAAAGTTGCAGAGATCATAACCTTATTCCTAAACACTTACAGAAAGTTTATAATTATAATGTCATAGACAAATTGGACAAAAAAATTTTAAATAAATTCAACAATATAACTGAGTGTTACCAAAAGAAGGTCCTAAAGTTAGAAATAAAACAACTGTGCAAAGTGCTTAACAAAATCTCACTCAATATTGAGAAAATTGATAACATATTAAAAAACAAAATAGACATAGAAACTATTCAATCAATGAAAAAAGCAGATCAGAAACTAGATGACAAAACAAAAGAAAAAATGAAATTAAAGTTAAAATTATTAGAAAACCAAAAAATAAACACTAATAAAAAAAAGACAAAATCCACAATTAATGAAAAATTACAATAGATCATTACAAAACCAACACAATGAAATAGTAAATTTATGGTACAAAAAAGGTTACATTAATGAAATAAACAGAAAAACATACATGAAACACAATTGCATATTACCCAAAGCGTTTGCTGTACCGAAAATACACAAACCAAATATACCTTACAGGATCATCATATCAACTATAAACAGTCCTACCTACATTATTAGTACAATTCTAAACCAAATATTGAAAGACAGTAGACCAAATTCTGAATATGATATTGAGAATAGCTTTGAATTTGCAAAATATATAAAAAATAATAGAATCATTCCCGAGAATCACAAATTAGTTTCATTAGATGTAGTTTCACTCTTCACAAACATACCAATAGAAAAAACTTTAACAATAATAAAACTCAACTGGCACAATATAAAGAAAAACACTAAAATGAAAAGAGAAGATTTCTTTAACGCTCTCAACTTTTGCATAAAAAACACGATTTTTACTTTTGACGATACAGTGTACAGACAAAAAAATGGGGCACCTATGGGTTCTCCCATTTCTCCCATAATAGCAGATTACCTGATGGACCATTTAATAATTAATAGAATGAAAAAATGTAGGTTTAGTTTCCCTTTTTTCAGAAGGTACGTGGACGACATTATCACTTGCATCCCTAAAGATAAGATAAACGAAGTATTTGATATTTTCAACAACAATGACTATAACATAAAGTTCACACTAGAGAAGGAAAACAACCAAAATGAAATTACATTCCTAGACACAAAAATAATAAGAAATAACAACATCTTAGAAATTGATTGGTATACTAAACCAACGTTCTCAGGGCGTTACATAAATTTCACATCAAATCACCATATCAAGCAAAAAATAGGCATCATTTATAATTTGACCGATAAAGTTTTCCATATTGGAGACAAAAAATTCAATAAAACAAACAAAAAGACTGTATATGAGTTACTCATCAAAAATAATTACCCTAGAGATTTCATCACATTACACATGAAAAAAAGATGGCACAAGTTGATCCAAATAAAAAATACTGAAAACTCTCCAGAAAATAGTACCACACAAACAACAAAAAAACTAGATTATAACAAGGCTGTATCCTTTCCTTTTTGTTCAGGAATGAACAGAGCAATTAAAAAAATATTTACAAAACACAAAATACCAGTGATATTCAAGAACACAAATAATTTACATAGAATTTATAACACAAGCAAAGACAAAACCCCGAAAGATCTTATTTCCAATTGTATTTACAAAATAAACTGTTCCAATTGTAATAAAGTATATATAGGCCAAACAGGACAATGGATTAAAGAAAGAATTTATCAACACAAACATAGTATTAACAAAAAAACAGAAAACTCGACAGCTTTAGTTAAACATGTTGAAAATTTTTCACATAATTTCGATTTTAAAAATTATGAAATCCTAAACATAGAAAACCACAAATACCAGAGAAACATAATGGAAATGATCCAAATTAAAAAACACGACACAGTAAATTTCAGAACAGACACCAACGGCCTTTCGAACATATATTTTAACCTGATCAGAAACAATAGAAAATAATCACCTAAGTCTCGTTGAACTCAGCCATCCAACTAAAAGGAACCATGAAAACGAAAACATTTCCCCTGAAAAAAATAAAAAAAGAGAAACACAATGAACTTCTCAACCATTCTCAAA
>CAXASF010000150.1:110000-112500 GCA_963971475.1 Chrysops caecutiens | reverse complement strand
GTTCAGAGTTTATGATGGCCATGTAGCACCGACGACCGGGCTGAGTGGTAAAAGACTGTGGAATGTGCGAAGCTTTGACGAAGATAAGTTCAAAACAGTACTCCTCGCGGGCCTGGCCAGTGTGAAACATCCACATACGACAGAGGACAGGTCGCTGGCGGAGAAAGCCGCTAAGGATTCCATGAACCTTCTTCATAGGGCATGCGAAGCGGCGATGCCACGCAGGAGACCCAGGCATAGCAAACGCCCCGTGTACTGGTGGACGACCGAAATAGCTGAACTACGGAGAACTTGCCTGCGCGTGAGACGGAAAGTGCAAAAGGCCAAGAACCGGGGGGAGGCAAGTGCCCTCTCCCTCGAGTACAAAACCGCTAAGAAGGTGCTACGATACACCATAAGGCGCAGCAAGGTAGCACAATGGCGGGGGCTGGCGGAGGAAGTAAATGCGGACCCCTGGGGACTTGGGTACAAGATTGTGACTAAGAAACTGGGAGCGATGGCACCAAGACCCACCATGGAGGCAGAAGTCATGGCCCATATCGTGAACGCGCTCTTCCCGACGCACCCAATCAGAGAGAGAGAAGTGGAAGACGTCGGAAACATACCTTTGTTTACCGAGGAGGAGCTGATGGTAGCAATAAATTCCCTCCGCAACGGGAAAGCCCCAGGACCAGACGGAATTCCCAGCGAAGCGCTAAAGAAGGCGCTCGGGGCGTGCCCCGAAATCCTGCTGGGAATGTACAACACGTGTTTGAAGGCAGGACTGTTTTATTTCCCCTGGAAGATAGGAAGACTTGTGCTGATTAACAAGGGCAAAGGAGATGTACTGGCACCATCATCGTACCGCCCACTATGCATGCTAGACACCGCGGGTAAAGTGCTTGAAAAACTGCTGCAGCCCCGTCTATTATCGGCAATCCGGACAGCAGGGGACCTATGCGAACGTCAATATGGCTTCCCCCGGGGACGGTGCACTATTGATGCGATAAATGAGGTCGTTGAAGCGGTTCATAGAGCTGAGAGGGGTAATCACCATTCACGCCGAATGGTCTTATTAGTGACACTAGATGTTAAGAATGCATTCAACTCGGCAAGGTGGTGCGACATTCTCGATGCGTTGGAGAAAACTTTCCAAGTGCCGGGATACCTACTCCGTATGATGAAGGACTATCTGAGTGATCGAGCGCTGGAGTATGAGACTGTGGAAGGCATCCGCAGAAAGACTATAACAGCGGGGGCGCCGCAAGGGTCTATTCTCGGCCCGGATCTGTGGAATATTTCCTACGATAGCCTCTTGCGACTAGAGAGGCCAGAAGAGACGCGCTTGGTTGGCTACGCGGACGATGTCGTAGCGTTGATTGCTGCGCGCACCTACGAGTTGGCGCAACTTAAACTCAACCAAGTCATGCGGAGGGTGAACAGCTGGATGAGCGAGCATGGACTTTCGTTAGCTGCAGCCAAGACGGAAATCGTAATCCTCACGAAAAGGAGGATCGAGAAGGCTCTGCCCATTGTAGTGGGAGATGAGCATATGCAGACAAAGCCTGCCGCTAAGTATCTGGGGGTGACAATGGACACTAAGCTCACTTTCGGAGAACACATTCGGCGGACGGCAGACAAGGCGGCATTAATAACAACATATTTGAGCAGGATAATGGCTAACACCCATGGGCCAATGCCGGCGAAACGGCGACTATTGATGAGCACGGTGCAGTCCACACTTCTATACGGCGCTGAGATATGGGGCGCCGGAATGAAAATCGAGCGCTACAGGAAGCGCCTGGCCTCCGTACAAAGGAGGGGGGCTCTTAGAGTAACTTGTGCTTACCGCACAGTCTCTGAGCCGGCAGTCCTTGTCATTGCTGGAGTCATACCCGTAGGTCTACTAGCATTAGAGCGAAAGGCGATCTATAGAAGGAAAAGCGAGGTGGGAAGAGCCCTGGCAAGTACAGAAGAGAGAGCCCACACCATGAGAAAATGGCAAGTCTTATGGAGCACGGAGTCTAGAGGCAGATGGACGGCCCGACTTATCCCGCAGATTGAACCATGGGTGGGACGCGCGCATGGAGAAGTCTCGTACTACATGACGCAGTTCCTCAGCGGTCATGGGTGTTTTAGATCATACCTACATAACATGGGCAGGGCTGATTCACCAGAATGCCAGTACTGCGGGGTGGAAAAAGACGACGCAGAGCACACGCTGTTTTACTGTGAACGATGGGCGCAGCGAAGAGAAGGGATTGAAGCCGAGGTCGGTAGACTGACGGCCGAAAATATAGTGGGCCACATGCTTATGACGGAGGACAGGTGGAGAATGATACAAGGATACATTGAAGATGTCCTCCGCACAAAGCACAGAGAGGGTGAAATGCAGAGGGACCATCAGCCATTAGAGATTAGAGCTTAGGAATTTCAATAGATGTAAGCCCATAAATAGCAGATGTGTGGTAGCAGTAGTTTAAGGCGATACATGGAGTGTAGATGTCATGGCGAGATGATA
>CAXASF010000150.1:92500-95000 GCA_963971475.1 Chrysops caecutiens | reverse complement strand
CACCAGAGGCAAAAAAATAAGGAGAAGAAACGCAGGCCTCGAAGAGAAGCCTTCGTGATAAAACCGCTGCAAGGGAAATCATACGCAGAGGTCCTAGGCATGATCCGGGCAAAAGTTAATCCTGCAGAAACCAACACGGATGTAAGATCCATTCGCCGAACCCGTTCCGGGGAACTGCTGGTGGAACTAGGAAAGGAGATGGGCGATAAAGCGGCATTTAGTGATGCCCTGAAGCGCTCGCTAGGAGACGGCGCCACGGTACGCAGTCTCGAGCCCAAGGAATCTGTGGAGATCAGGGACCTAGATGATCTCACTACAGAAGAGGAGGTGCTGGCGGCGGTTATAAGAGCTACAAGCGGGCTCGCTGAAAACACTACCGTCTCCATCTCAAACAGTAACAGCAGGGGGCAGAAAAAGGCCACGGTCACGCTCAACACGAAGGGGGCAAGCCAACTCCTGAAGGCCCAGCATATCAAAATTGGCTGGGTGAGCTGCAGGGTCCAACAAAAATGTAACGTTCCACGGTGCTTCCGTTGTCTCAGCTACGGGCATCACGCCAGCACTTGTAAAGGCCCAGAAAGGAGTCGCCTATGCTTCAAGTGCATGAAAGCGGAGCACAAGGCCAAGCAGTGCTCGGCTCCGGATCACTGTACAATATGTGAAGAAACAGGCAAAGGTCCGGAAGGGCTCGACCACGCGCCTGGGTCAAAACGGTGCAGGGTATTCGCAGATGCCCTAGAAAAAAGCAAAAAGCTTATGAGATGATCCGTATCTTACAAGCTAATATGAATCGGAGTTTTACAGCGAATAATTTGCTGCACCAAATAGGAAACGAGAAAAAGGTGGACCTTCTACTCATAAGCGAGCAATATAAGAACTACCACTCTCCAGGTTGGTACCTGGATGAGCTTGGGACGGCTGCAATATGGGTAAGAGAACCAACCAAGGTGCGGGTGGCAGCGCATGGGAGCGGCCGGGGTTACGTTTGGGTAAAGAGCTCTGGAGTAACCTATTTCAGTTGCTATTTTACCCCGAACGAACCTATTCGATACTACAGGGACAAAGTGGACGCCCTTGAGGACAAAATCCGCCAAACGGGAGGAAGAGTGGTGGTTGCGGGTGATTTCAACGCAAGAGGCGTAGAGTGGGGCATGCCCGAGACCGATTCGCGGGGCAGATATCTATTGGAAATGGTTGCCCGAACAGGTCTCGCCATATTGAATGTCGGTAACACTCCAACTTTTGGCCGCCCCGGATATAGAGGAACCATTCCTGATATTTCACTTGCTTCAGAGGGAATGGTAGCAGCAGTAAAAGAATGGAGAGTGCTCGAGGAATACACAGGAAGTGACCATCAATACATCACGTTCAGAGTTTATGATGGCCATGTAGCACCGACGGCCGGGCTGAGTGGTAAAAGACTGTGGAATGTGCGAAGCTTTGACGAAGATAAGTTCAAAACAGTACTCCTCGCGGGCCTGGCCAGTGTGAAACATCCACATACGACAGAGGACAGGTCGCTGGCGGAGAAAGCCGTTAAGGATTCCATGAACCTTCTTCATAGGGCATGCGAAGCGGCGATGCCACGCAGGAGACCCAGGCAACGCAAACGCCCCGTGTACTGGTGGACGACCGAAATAGCTGAACTACGGAGAACTTGCCTGCGCGTGAGACGGAAAGTGCAAAGGGCCAAGAACCGGGGGGAGGCAAGTGCCCTCTCCCTCGAGTACAAAACCGCTAAGAAGGTGCTACGATACACCATAAGGCGCAGCAAGGTAGCACAATGGCGGGGGCTGGCGGAGGAAGTAAATGCGGACCCCTGGGGACTTGGGTACAAGATTGTGACTAAGAAACTGGGAGCGATGGCACCAAGACCCACCATGGAGGCAGAAGTCATGGCCCATATCGTGAACGCGCTCTTCCCGACGCACCCAATCAGAGAGAGAGAAGTGGAAGACGTCGGAAACATACCTTTGTTTACCGAGGAGGAGCTGATGGTAGCAATAAATTCCCTCCGCAATGGGAAAGCCCCAGGACCAGACGGAATTCCCAGCGAAGCGCTAAAGAAGGCGCTCGGGGCGTGCCCCGAAATCCTGCTGGGAATGTACAACACGTGTTTGAAGGCAGGACTGTTTTATTCCCCCTGGAAGATAGGAAGACTTGTGCTGATTAACAAGGGCAAAGGAGATGTACTGGCACCATCATCGTACCGCCCACTATGCATGCTAGACACCGCGGGTAAAGTGCTTGAAAAACTGCTGCAGCCCCGTCTATTATCGGCAATCCGGACAGCAGGGGACCTATGCGAACGTCAATATGGTTCCCCCCGGGGACGGTGCACTACTGATGCGATAAATGAGGTCGTTGAAGCGGTTCATAGAGCTGAGAGGGGTAATCACCATTCACGCCGAATGGTCTTATTAGTGACACTAGATGTTAAGAATGCATTCAACTCGGCAAGGTGGTGCGACATTCTCGATGCGTTGGAGAAAACTTTCCA
>CAXASF010000150.1:75000-77500 GCA_963971475.1 Chrysops caecutiens | reverse complement strand
AATGACCAACAGTATGGGGGATCACCTAGACAAAAACTTATTTTGAAAATGAGAGCGGAAGAGGAATCAGCGCTTGCCAAATGCAAAAGGGCACTTCGAGAAATTAAAACGGCCATTAAGAAGCAGAAAAATATCTCGAAGGTAGTCCAGGACAGCGTTGACGAGATGACTGAGCTGCTCGATGTTATTGCGACCTGCCGCAAATCGTGGCAGAAAGCTGAGCAGGAGACTCATAAATCGACCATATGCGATGACAAAAAGGAACCAGAAATTCCAAACTTGAGCAAGAGGGCTGCCACAAGCCCAATTAAACCTGACGCAAGGAAAAAACCACGCGAAAAGGAGCCAGAAACCGAAAAAGAGGAGTTTCAAACAGGCACTAGACGTAATACAACCCCGACCCGAAAAAAGGCGGAAGGAAACAACCCACCCACAAAACACCGTACAAGGCCCAAATCCGAGAAGGCGCCAGAGATTATCTTGATCAGGCCTGCAGAGAACAAATCATACGCGGACGTATTATCTGCAATGAAAAAAACGGTAGACCCAGAAGTGACAGAGACAAAAGTGCGGACTATACGTAAGACTAGAGCTGGGGAAGTATTGCTGGTACTGGACAAAAATTCGAAGAACGTGGCACAATTTGGCATGGCCGTGAAGGACGCAATCGGAGAATCAGGCAGTGTACGAGAGATAGGCACGAGAACAACTATAGAAATCCGTGATCTGGACGCATGAGCTGAGAAGGAGGATATAGAGAAAAGCCTGTACACAATCCTCAAGTCAACCGACCCACGGCGAGAAGTTAGAGCACATGACGCGGAAAAACTATCCGAGACACCTAAAGCCAAGACACTAGAGCAACCTTGGAAAATAGCGGTACTAGGTCCAAACACTAGGGGACAGAAAATGGCACTTGTGGAACTTAACAATGAACACGCAGACAAGCTCCTAGCTACAGGAAAAATTAAAATTGGTTGGGTGGTCTGCCGCATCAGGAGGAGACTCACTGTTACCAGATGCTTGAGGTGCCTTGGATATGGGCACATATCAAGAAACTGCGATGGGCCGGACCGCAGTAACATGTGTTATAAATGTGGAAAAACAGTCCACAAGGCGCGAAATTGCTTAAACGCACCACTTAAATGCGTACTGTGTGCTGGCCTGCAAGATGAAGGAGCACAGTTGACTCACATAATGGGGTCCGGAAGGTGCCAGGCATATAAAATAGCCCTAGAAAATGCAAGAGAATACAAACGATGATGAAAATTCTCCAGGGCAATTTGAGCAGAAGCAAAACCGCCGATCAACTACTGACTCAGCTCACACTGGAATACGCAGCTTCAGCGGTGATCATAAGCGAGCAGTATAAAAACAAGGACACTTATGGATGGTTCCCAGACAAATTAAACACCGCAGCAATATGGATCCCGGACATCGTTAAACATCCAATAATAGAGCATGGAAGCCACAACGGCTTTGTATGGGTAAAATGCTCACGACTTACCATCGTTAGCTGCTACCTCACCCCAAATGAAAGCATGGCAAGTTTCCGTGAAAAAATTGACGAACTTGAAGACACCCTCCGAGAACTAGACAAAGATATCATTGTGGCTGGAGACTTTAATGGTAAATCAACCGCATGGGGATCACCAACGATCGACAGCAGGGGTAAATATATCCTTCAAATGGCAGCCAGACTTTGCCTCACGGTGCAGAACATAGGCTCCGTCTAAACCTTCAGGCGCCCAGGCTACACGGAAACAATCCCGGACATCACTTTAACGACCGAGCATGTAGGACATCTCTTGGCAAATTGGAAGGTGATTGAGGACTACACCGGCAGCGATCACCAGTACATCGTGATGGAAGTCAAGACGAAGAGCCAAGCAAGACAACCCGTAAGGGAAAACAAAAGACAAAAAAGATGGAATGTTAGGAAACTTAACCAAACGGTGTTACTCAGGGAACTCTACAGAGCCGAAGAAAATTTATCGCAAATGACACTGAGAGACGCGGGACAAGTTGTTGACGCAACTATGCGTCTGTTACATGACGCTTGCAATGCCTCAATGCCCCGTAACGGATCACCTCGGAATGCAAGAAAAGCGGCCTACTGGTGGAATGACGAAATAGCTGAGCTACGGAAAGTCTGCCTTAAGAAACGACGACTAGCGCAAAGAGCCAAATCGAAGCCCGAGACATCGTCCAGATCTGCCGAACACAAGGACGCTAAGAAACAACTCCGACAGGCCATAAAGCGAAGTAAATCGCAGTGCTGGAAAGCGTTGATCAAGGACGTCGACAACGACCCATGGGGTCTGGGGTACGAAATTGTCATGAAAAAGCTAAAGACGCAAACAAGTGGCAGCTGTAAGAATCCCAATATCATCTCGAATATAGTAGACGCATTATTTCCAACCCATCCAGTGAGAACACCCGAAACAATTGAAGACGTACCAGAGAACGAAATACCACTTTTCAGTGCAAGTGAACTAGA
>CAXASF010000146.1:0-133090 GCA_963971475.1 Chrysops caecutiens | reverse complement strand
ATTGTGACTGTTATTTCAGTGGTTTTCGCTGTTATTAGTGAGGTTGTCCAGATTGCCACAGTTATTTCACTGGTTTTCGCTGTTATTAGTGAGGCTTTGCAGATTGTGACTGTTATTTCAGTGGTTTTCGCTGTTATTAGTGAGATTGCGCAGATTGCCACAGTTATTTCAGTGGTTTTCGCTGTTATTAGTGAGGCTTTGCAGATTGTGACTGTTATTTCAGTGGTTTTCGCTGTTATTAGTGAGATTGTGCAGATTGCCACAGTTATTTCAGTGGTTTTCGCTGTTATTAGTGAGGCTTTGCAGATTGTGACTGTTATTTCAGTGGTTTTCGCTGTTATTAGTGAGATTGTGCAGATTGCCACAGTTATTTCACTGGTTTTCGCTGTTATAAGTGAGGCTTTGCAGATTGTGACTGTTATTGCAGTGGTTTTCGCTGTTATTAGTGATGTTGTGCAGATTGCCACAGTTATTTCACTGGTTTTCGCTGTTATAAGTGAGGCTTTGCAGATTGTGACTGTTATTTCAGTGGTTTTCGCTGTTATTAGTGAGATTGTGCAGATTGCCACAGTTATTTCACTGGTTTTCGCTGTTATTAGTGAGGCTTTGCAGATTGTGACTGTTATTTCAGTGGTTTTCGCTGTTATTAGTGAGGCTTTGCAGATTGTATCTGTTATTTCAGTGGTTTTCGCTGTTATTAGTGAGGTTGTGTAGATTGCCACAGTTATTTCACTGGTTTTCGCTGTTATAAGTGAGGCTTTGCAGATTGTGACTGTTATTTCAGTGGTTTTCGCTGTTATTAGTGAGGTTGTGCAGATTGCCACAGTTATTTCACTGGTTTTCGCTGTTATAAGTGAGGCTTTGCAGATTGTGACTGTTATTTCAGTGGTTTTCGCTGTTATTAGTGAGATTGTGCAGATTGCCACAGTTATTTCAGTGGTTTTCGCTGTTATTAGTGAGGCTTTGCAGATTGTGACTGTTATTTCAGTGGTTTTCGCTGTTATTAGTGAGGTTGTGCAGATTGCCACAGTTATTTCAGTGGTTTTCGCTGTTATTAGTGAGGCTTTGCAGATTGTGACTGTTATTTCAGTGGTTTTCGCTGTTATTAGTGAGGTTGTGCAGATTGCCACAGTTATTTCACTGGTTTTCGCTGTTATAAGTGAGGCTTTGCAGATTGTGACTGTTATTTCAGTGGTTTTCGCTGTTATTAGTGAGGTTGTGCAGATTGCCACAGTTATTTCACTGGTTTTCGCTGTTATAAGTGAGGCTTTGCAGATTGTGACTGTTATTTCAGTGGTTTTCGCTGTTATTAGTGAGGTTGTGCAGATTGCCACAGTTATTTCACTGGTTTTCGCTGTTATAAGTGAGGCTTTGCAGATTGTGACTGTTATTTCAGTGGTTTTCGCTGTTATTAGTGAGATTGTGCAGATTGCCACAGTTATTTCAGTGGTTTTCGCTGTTATTAGTGAGGCTTTGCAGATTGTGACTGTTATTTCAGTGGTTTTCGCTGTTATTAGTGAGGTTGTGAAGATTGCCACAGTTATTTCACTGGTTTTCGCTGTTATTAGTGAGGCTTTGCAGATTGTGACTGTTATTTCAGTGGTTTTCGCTGTTATTAGTGAGGTTGTGCAGATTGCCACAGTTATTTCACTGGTTTTCGCTGTTATTAGTGAGGCTTTGCAGATTGTGACGGTTATTTCAGTGGTTTTCGCTGTTATTAGTGAGGTTGTGCAGATTGCCACAGTTATTTCAGTGGTTTTCGCTGTTATTAGTGAGGTTGTGCAGATTGCCACAGTTATTTCACTGGTTTTCGCTGTTATAAGTGAGGCTTTGCAGATTGTGACTGTTATTTCAGTGGTTTTCGCTGTTATTAGTGAGATTGTGCAGATTGCCACAGTTATTTCAGTGGTTTTCGCTGTTATTAGTGAGGCTTTGCAGATTGTGACTGTTATTTCAGTGGTTTTCGCTGTTATTAGTGAGGTTGTGCAGATTGCCACAGTTATTTCACTGGTTTTCGCTGTTATTAGTGAGGCTTTGCAGATTGTGACTGTTATTTCAGTGGTTTTCGCTGTTATTAGTGAGGTTGTGCAGATTGCCACAGTTATTTCAGTGGTTTTCGCTGTTATTAGTGAGGCTTTGCAGATTGTGACTGTTATTTCAGTGGTTATCGCTGTTATTAGTGAGGTTGTGCAGATTGCCACAGTTATTTCACTGGTTTTCGCTGTTATAAGTGAGGCTTTGCAGATTGTGACTGTTATTTCAGTGGTTTTCGCTGTTATTAGTGAGGTTGTGCAGATTGCCACAGTTATTTCAGTGGTTTTCGCTGTTATTAGTGAGGTTGTGCAGATTGCCACAGTTATTTCAGTGGTTTTCGCTGTTATTAGTGAGGTTGTGCAGATTGCCACAGTTATTTCAGTGGTTTTCGCTGTTATTAGTGAGGCTTTGCAGATTGTGACTGTTATTTCAGTGGTTATCGCTGTTATTAGTGAGGTTGTGCAGATTGCCACAGTTATTTCACTGGTTTTCGCTGTTATAAGTGAGGCTTTGCAGATTGTGACTGTTATTTCAGTGGTTTTCGCTGTTATTAGTGAGGTTGTGCAGATTGCCACAGTTATTTCAGTGGTTTTCGCTGTTATTAGTGAGGCTTTGCAGATTGTGACTGTTATTTCAGTGGTTTTCGCTGTTATTAGTGAGGTTGTGCAGATTGCCACAGTTATTTCACTGGTTTTCGCTGTTATTAGTGAGGCTTTGCAGATTGTGACTGTTATTTCAGTGGTTTTCGCTGTTATTAGTGAGGTTGTGCAGATTGCCACAGTTATTTCACTGGTTTTCGCTGTTATAAGTGAGGCTTTGCAGATTGTGACTGTTATTTCAGTAGTTTTCGCTGTTATTAGTGAGATTGTGCAGATTGCCACAGTTATTTCAGTGGTTTTCGCTGTTATTAGTGAGGCTTTGCAGATTGTGACTGTTATTTCAGTGGTTTTCGCTGTTATTAGTGAGGTTGTGCAGATTGCCACAGTTATTTCACTGGTTTTCGCTGTTATAAGTGAGGCTTTGCAGATTGTGACTGTTATTTCAGTGGTTTTCGCTGTTATAAGTGAGGTTGTGCAGATTGCCACAGTTATTTCACTGGTTTTCGCTGTTATAAGTGAGGCTTTGCAGATTGTGACTGTTTTTCCAGTGGTTTTCGCTGTTATTAGTGAGATTGTGCAGATTCCCACAGTTATTTCAGTGGTTTTCGCTGTTATTAGTGAGGCTTTGCAGATTGTGACTGTTATTTCAGTGGTTTTTGCTGTTATTAGTGAGGCTTTGCAGATTGTGACTGTTATTTCAGTGGTTTTCGCTGTTATTAGTGAGGTTGTGCAGATTGCCACAGTTATTTCACTGGTTTTCGCTGTTATTAGTGAGGCTTTGCAGATTGTGACTGTTATTTCAGTGGTTTTCGCTGTTATTAGTGAGGTTGTGCAGATTGCCACAGTTATTTCACTGGTTTTCGCTGTTATAAGTCAGGCTTTGCAGATTGTGACTGTTATTTCAGTGGTTTTCGCTGTTTTTAGTGAGATTGTGCAGATTGCCACAGTTATTTCAGTGGTTTTCGCTGTTATTAGTGAGGCTTTGCAGATTGTGACTGTTATTTCAGTGGTTTTCGCTGTTATTAGTGAGGTTGTGCAGATTGCCACAGTTATTTCACTGGTTTTCGCTGTTATTAGTGAGGCTTTGCAGATTGTGACTGTTATTTCAGTGGTTTTCGCTGTTATTAGTGAGGTTGTGCAGATTGCCACAGTTATTTCACTGGTTTTCGCTGTTATTAGTGAGGCTTTGCAGATTGTGACTGTTATTTCAGTGGTTTTCGCTGTTATTAGTGAGGTTGTGCAGATTGCCACAGTTATTTCAGTGGTTTTCGCTGTTATTAGTGAGGCTTTGCAGATTGTGACTGTTATTTCAGTGGTTTTCGCTGTTATTAGTGAGGTTGTGCAGATTGCCACAGTTATTTCACTGGTTTTCGCTGTTATTAGTGAGGCTTTGCAGATTGTGACTGTTATTTCAGTGGTTTTCGCTGTTATTAGTGAGGTTGTGCAGATTGCCACAGTTATTTCAGTGGTTTTCGCTGTTATTAGTGAGGCTTTGCAGATTGTGACTGTTATTTCAGTGGTTTTCGCTGTTATTAGTGAGGTTGTGCAGATTGCCACAGTTATTTCACTGGTTTTCGCTGTTAAAAGTGAGGCTTTGCAGATTGTGACTGTTATTTCAGTGGTTTTCGCTGTTATTAGTGAGGTTGTGCAGATTGCCACAGTTATTTCAGTGGTTTTCGCTGTTATTAGTGAGGCTTTGCAGATTGTGACTGTTATTTTAGTGGTTTTCGCTGTTATTAGTGAGGTTGTGCAGATTGCCACAGTTATTTCAGTGGTTTTCGCTGTTATTAGTGAGGCTTTGCAGATTGTGACTGTTATTTCAGTGGTTTTCGCTGTTATTAGTGAGGGGCTGCAGATTGCCACAGTTATTTCACTGGTTTTCGCTGTTATTAGTGAGGCTTTGCAGATTGTGACTGTTATTTCAGTGGTTTTCGCTGTTATTAGTGAGGTTGTGCAGATTGCCACAGTTATTTCACTGGTTTTCGCTGTTATTAGTGAGGCTTTGCAGATTGTGACTGTTATTTCAGTGGTTTTCGCTGTTATTAGTGAGGTTGTGCAGATTGCCACAGTTATTTCAGTGGTTTTCGCTGTTATTAGTGAGGCTTTGCAGATTGTGACTGTTATTTCAGTGGTTTTCGCTGTTATTAGTGAGGTTGTGCAGATTGCCACAGTTATTTCACTGGTTTTCGCTGTTATTAGTGAGGCTTTGCAGATTGTGACTGTTATTTCAGTGGTTTTCGCTGTTATTAGTGAGGTTGTGCAGATTGCCACAGTTATTTCAGTGGTTTTCGCTGTTATTAGTGAGGCTTTGCAGATTGTGACTGTTATTTCAGTGGTTTTCGCTGTTATTAGTGAGGTTGTGCAGATTGCCACAGTTATTTCACTGGTTTTCGCTGTTATAAGTGAGGCTTTGCAGATTGTGACTGTTATTTCAGTGGTTTTCGCTGTTATTAGTGAGGTTGTGCAGATTGCCACAGTTATTCCACTGGTTTTCGCTGTTATAAGTGAGGCTTTGCAGATTGTGACTGTTATTTCAGTGGTTTTCGCTGTTATTAGTGAGATTGTGCAGATTGCCACAGTTATTTCAGTGGTTTTCGCTGTTATTAGTGAGGCTTTGCAGATTGTGACTGTTATTTCAGTGGTTTTCGCTGTTATTAGTGAGGTTGTGCAGATTGCCACAGTTATTTCAGTGGTTTTCGCTGTTATTAGTGAGGCTTTGCAGATTGTGACTGTTATTTCAGTGGTTTTCGCTGTTATTAGTGAGGTTGTGCAGATTGCCACAGTTATTTCAGTGGTTTTCGCTGTTATTAGTGAGGCTTTGCAGATTGTGACTGTTATTTCAGTGGTTTTCGCTGTTATTAGTGAGGTTGTGCAGATTGCCACAGTTATTTCACTGGTTTTCGCTGTTATAAGTGAGGCTTTGCAGATTGTGACTGTTATTTCAGTGGTTTTCGCTGTTATTAGTGAGGTTGTGCAGATTGCCACAGTTATTTCACTGGTTTTCGCTGTTATTAGTGAGGCTTTGCAGATTGTGACTGTTATTTCAGTGGTTTTCGCTGTTATTAGTGAGGTTGTGCAGATTGCCACAGTTATTTCAGTGGTTTTCGCTGTTATTAGTGAGGTTGTGCAGATTGCCACAGTTATTTCAGTGGTTTTCGCTATTATTAGTGAGGCTTTGCAGATTGTGACTGTTATTTCAGTGGTTTTCGCTGTTATTAGTGAGGTTGTGCAGATTGCCACAGTTATTTCAGTGGTTTTCGCTGTTATTAGTGAGGCTTTGCAGATTGTGACTGTTATTTCAGTGGTTTTCGCTGTTATTAGTGAGGTTGTGCAGATTGCCACAGTTATTTCACTGGTTTTCGCTGTTATAAGTGAGGCTTTGCAGATTGTGACTGTTATTTCAGTGGTTTTCGCTGTTATTAGTGAGATTGTGCAGATTGCCACAGTTATTTCAGTGGTTTTCGCTGTTATTAGTGAGGCTTTGCAGATTGTGACTGTTATTTCAGTGGTTTTCGCTGTTATTAGTGAGGTTGTGCAGATTGCCACAGTTATTTCACTGGTTTTCGCTGTTATTAGTGAGGCTTTGCAGATCGTGACTGTTATTTCAGTGGTTTTCGCTGTTATTAGTGAGGTTGTGCAGATTGCCACAGTTATTTCACTGGTTTTCGCTGTTATTAGTGAGGCTTTGCAGATTGTGACTGTTATTTCAGTGGTTTTCGCTGTTATTAGTGAGGTTGTGCAGATTGCCACAGTTATTTCAGTGGTTTTCGCTGTTATTAGTGAGGCTTTGCAGATTGTGACTGTTATTTCAGTGGTTTTTGCTGTTATTAGTGAGATTGTGCAGATTGCCACAGTTATTTCAGTGGTTTTCGCTGTTATTAGTGAGGCTTTGCAGATTGTGACTGTTATTTCAGTGGTTTTCGCAGTTATTAGTGAGGCTTTGCAGATTGTGACTGATATTTCAGTGGTTTTCGCTGTTATTAGTGAGGTTGTGCAGATTGCCACAGTTATTTCACTGGTTTTCGCTGTTATTAGTGAGGCTTTGCAGATTGTGACTGTTATTTCAGTGGTTTTCGCTGTTATTAGTGAGGTTGTGCAGATTGCCACAGTTATTTCACTGGTTTTCGCTGTTATAAGTGAGGCTTTGCAGATTGTGACTGTTATTTCAGTGGTTTTCGCTGTTATTAGTGAGATTGTGCAGATTGTCACAGTTATTTCAGTGGTTTTCGCTGTTATTAGTGAGGCTTTGCAGATTGTGACTGTTATTTCAGTGGTTTTCGCTGTTATTAGTGAGGTTGTGCAGATTGCCACAGTTATTTCACTGGTTTTCGCTGTTATTAGTGAGGCTTTGCAGATTGTGACTGTTATTTCAGTGGTTTTCGCTGTTATTAGTGAGGTTGTGCAGATTGCCACAGTTATGTCACTGGTTTTCGCTGTTATTAGTGAGGCTTTGCAGATTGTGACTGTTATTTCAGTGGTTTTCGCTGTTATTAGTGAGGTTGTGCAGATTGCCACAGTTATTTCAGTGGTTTTCGCTGTTATTAGTGAGGCTTTGCAGATTGTGACTGTTATTTCAGTGGTTTTCGCTGTTATTAGTGAGGTTGTGCAGATTGCCACAGTTATTTCACTGGTTTTCGCTGTTATTAGTGAGGCTTTGCAGATTGTGACTGTTATTTCAGTGGTTTTCGCTGTTATTAGTGAGGTTGTGCAGATTGCCACAGTTATTTCAGTGGTTTTCGCTGTTATTAGTGAGGCTTTGCAGATTGTGACTGTTATTTCAGTGGTTTTCGCTGTTATTAGTGAGGTTGTGCAGATTGCCACAGTTATTTCACTGGTTTTCGCTGTTATAAGTGAGGCTTTGAGATTGTGACTGTTATTTCAGTGGTTTTCGCTGTTATTAGTGAGGTTGTGCAGATTGCCAAAGTTATTTCAGTGGTTTTCGCTGTTATTAGTGAGGCTTTGCAGATTGTGACTGTTATTTCAGTGGTTTTCGCTGTTATTAGTGAGGTTGTGCAGATTGCCACAGTTATTTCAGTGGTTTTCGCTGTTATTAGTGAGGCTTTGCAGATTGTGACTGTTATTTCAGTGGTTTTCGCTGTTATTAGTGAGGTTGTGCAGATTGCCACAGTTATTTCAGTGGTTTTCGCTGTTATTAGTGAGGCTTTGCAGATTGTGACTGTTATTTCAGTGGTTTTCGCTGTTATTAGTGAGGTTGTGCAGATTGCCACAGTTATTTCACTGGTTTTCGCTGTTATTAGTGAGGCTTTGCAGATTGTGACTGTTATTTCAGTGGTTTTCGCTGTTATTAGTGAGGTTGTGCAGATTGCCACAGTTATTTCAGTGGTTTTCGCTGTTATTAGTGAGGCTTTGCAGATTGTGACTGTTATTTCAGTGGTTTTCGCTGTTATTAGTGAGATTGTGCAGATTGCCACAGTTATTTAACTGGTTTTCGCTGTTATTAGTGAGGCTTTGCAGATTGTGACTGTTATTTCAGTGGTTTTCGCTGTTATTAGTGAGGTTGTGCAGATTGCCACAGTTATTTCAAAGGTTTTCGCTGTTATTAGTGAGGCTTTGCAGATTGTGACTGTTATTTCAGTGGTTTTCGCTGTTATTAGTGGGGTTGTGCAGATTGCCACAGTTATTTCACTGGTTTTCGCTGTTATAACTGAGGCTTTGCAGATTGTGAATGTTATTTCAGTGGTTTTCGCTGTTATTAGTGAGGTTGTGCAGATTGCCACAGTTATTTCACTGGTTTTCGCTGTTATAAGTGAGGCTTTGCAGATTGTGACTGTTATTTCAGTGGTTTTCGCTGTTATTAGTGAGATTGTGCAGATTGCCACAGTTATTTCAGTGGTTTTCGCTGTTATTAGTGAGGCTTTGCAGATTGTGACTGTTATTTCAGTTGTTTTCGCTGTTATTAGTGAGGTTGTGCAGATTGCCACAGTTATTTCAGTGGTTTTCGCTGTTATTAGTGAGGCTTTGCAGATTGTGACTGTTATTTCAGTGGTTTTCGCTGTTACTAGTGAGGTTGTGCAGATTGCCACAGTTATTTCAGTGGTTTTCGCTGTTATTAGTGAGGCTTTGCAGATTGTGACTGTTATTTCAGTGGTTTTCGCTGTTATTAGTGAGGCTTTGCAGATTGTGACTGTTATTTCAGTGGTTTTCGCTGTTATTAGTGAGGTTGTGCAGATTGCCACAGTTATTTCACTGGTTTTCGCTGTTATTAGTGAGGCTTTGCAGATTGTGACTGTTATTTCAGTGGTTTTCGCTGTTATTAGTGAGGTTGTGCAGATTGCCACAGTTATTTCAGTGGTTTTCGCTGTTATTAGTGAGGCTTTGCAGATTGTGACTGTTATTTCAGTGGTTTTCGCTGTTATTAGTGAGGTTGTGCAGATTGCCACAGTTATTTCAGTGGTTTTCGCTGTTATTAGTGAGGCTTTGCAGATTGTGACTGTTATTTCAGTGGTTTTCGCTGTTATTAGTGAGGTTGTGCAGATTGCCACAGTTATTTCACTGGTTTTCGCTGTTATTAGTGAGGCTTTGCAGATTGTGACTGTTATTTCAGTGGTTTTCGCTGTTATTAGTGAGGTTGTGCAGATTGCCACAGTTATTTCAGTGGTTTTCGCTGTTATTAGTGAGGCTTTGCAGATTGTGACTGTTATTTCAGTGGTTTTCGCTGTTATTAGTGAGGTTGTGCAGATTGCCACAGTTATTTCACTGGTTTTCGCTGTTATAAGTGAGGCTTTGCAGATTGTGACTGTTATTTCAGTGGTTTTCGCTGTTATTAGTGAGGTTGTGCAGATTGCCACAGTTATTTCACTGGTTTTCGCTGTTATAAGTGAGGCTTTGCAGATTGTGACTGTTATTTCAGTGGTTTTCGCTGTTATTAGTGAGATTGTGCAGATTGCCACAGTTATTTCAGTGGTTTTCGCTGTTATTAGTGAGACTTTGCAGATTGTGACTGTTATTTCAGTGGTTTTCGCTGTTATTAGTGAGGTTGTGCAGATTGCCACAGTTATTTCACTGGTTTTCGCTGTTATTAGTGAGGCTTTGCAGATTGTGACTGTTATTTCAGTGGTTTTCGCTGTTATTAGTGAGGTTGTGCAGATTGCCACAGTTATTTCACTGGTTTTCGCTGTTATTAGTGAGGCTTTGCAGATTGTGACTGTTATTTCAGTGGTTTTCGCTGTTATTAGTGAGGTTGTGCAGATTGCCACAGTTATTTCACTGGTTTTCGCTGTTATAAGTGAGGCTTTGCAGATTGTGACTGTTATTTCAGTGGTTTTCGCTGTTATTAGTGAGGTGTTGCAGATTGCCACAGTTATTTCAGTGGTTTTCGCTGTTATTAGTGAGGCTTTGTAGATTGTGACTGTTATTTCAGTGGTTTTCGCTGTTATTAGTGAGGTTGTGCAGATTGTCACAGTTATTTCAGTGGTTTTCGCTGTTATTAGTGAGGCTTTGCAGATTGTGACTGTTATTTCAGTGGTTTTCGCTGTTATTAGTGAGGTTGTGCAGATTGCCACAGTTATTTCAGTGGTTTTCGCTGTTATTAGTGAGGCTTTGCAGATTGTGACTGTTATTTCAGTGGTTTTCGCTGTTATTAGTGAGATTGTGCAGATTGCCACAGTTATTTCAGTGGTTTTCGCTGTTATTAGTGAGGCTTTGCAGATTGTGACTGTTATTTCAGTGGTTTTCGCTGTTATTAGTGAGGTTGTGCAGATTGCCACAGTTATTTCAGTGGTTTTTGCTGTTATTAGTGAGGCTTTGCAGATTGTGACTGTTATTTCAGTGGTTTTCGCTGTTATTAGTGAGGTTGTGCAGATTGCCACAGTTATTTCAGTGGTTTTCGCTGTTATTAGTGAGGCTTTGCAGATTGTGACTGTTATTTCAGTGGTTTTCGCTGTTATTAGTGAGGTTGTGCAGATTGCCACAGTTATTTCACTGGTTTTCGCTGTTATTAGTGAGGCTTTGCAGATTGTGACTGTTATTTCAGTGGTTTTCGCTGTTATTAGTGAGGTTGTGCAGATTGCCACAGTTATTTCACTGGTTTTCGCTGTTATTAGTGAGGCTTTGCAGATTGTGACTGTTATTTCAGTGGTTTTCGCTGTTATTAGTGAGGTTGTGCAGATTGCCACAGTTATTTCACTGGTTTTCGCTGTTATAAGTGAGGCTTTGCAGATTGTGACTGTTATTTCAGTGGTTTTCGCTGTTATTAGTGAGGTTGTGCAGATTGCCACAGTTATTTCAGTGGTTTTCGCTGTTATTAGTGAGGCTTTGCAGATTGTGACTGTTATTTCAGTGGTTTTCGCTGTTATTAGTGAGGTTGTGCAGATTGCCACAGTTATTTCAGTGGTTTTCGCTGTTATTAGTGAGGCTTTGCAGATTGTGACTGTTATTTCAGTGGTTTTCGCTGTTATTAGTGAGGTTGTGCAGATTGCCACAGTTATTTCACTGGTTTTCGCTGTTATTAGTGAGGCTTTGCAGATTGTGACTGTTATTTCAGTGGTTTTCGCTGTTATTAGTGAGGTTGTGCAGATTGCCACAGTTATTTCAGTGGTTTTCGCTGTTATTAGTGAGGCTTTGCAGATTGTGACTGTTATTTCAGTGGTTTTCGCTGTTATTAGTGAGGTTGTGCAGATTGCCACAGTTATTTCAGTGGTTTTCGCTGTTATTAGTGAGGCTTTGCAGATTGTGACTGTTATTTCAGTGGTTTTCGCTGTTATTAGTGAGGTTGTGCAGATTGCCACAGTTATTTCACTGGTTTTCGCTGTTATTAGTGAGGCTTTGCAGATTGTGACTGTTATTTCAGTGGTTTTCGCTGTTATTAGTGAGGTTGTGCAGATTGCCACAGTTATTTCAGTGGTTTTCGCTGTTATTAGTGAGGCTTTGCAGATTGTGACTGTTATTTCAGTGGTTTTCGCTGTTATTAGTGCGGTTGTGCAGATTGCCACAGTTATTTCACTGGTTTTCGCTGTTATTAGTGAGGCTTTGCAGATTGTGACTGTTATTTCAGTGGTTTTCGCTGTTATTAGTGAGGTTGTGCAGATTGCCACAGTTATTTCAGTGGTTTTCGCTGTTATTAGTGAGGCTTTGCAGATTGTGACTGTTATTTCAGTGGTTTTCGCTGTTATTAGTGAGGTTGTGCAGATTGCCACAGTTATTTCACTGGTTTTCGCTGTTATAAGTGAGGCTTTGCAGATTGTGACTGTTATTTCAGTGGTTTTCGCTGTTATTAGTGAGGTTGTGCAGATTGCCACAGTTATTTCACTGGTTTTCGCTGTTATAAGTGAGGCTTTGCAGATTGTGACTGTTATTTCAGTGGTTTTCGCTGTTATTAGTGAGATTGTGCAGATTGCCACAGTTATTTCAGTGGTTTTCGCTGTTATTAGTGAGTTATTTCAGTGGTTTTCGCTGTTATTAGTGAGGCTTTGCAGATTGTGACTTTTATTTCAGTGGTTTTCGCTGTTATTAGTGAGGTTGTGCAGATTGCCACAGTTATTTCAGTGGTTTTCGCTGTTATTAGTGAGGCTTTGCAGATTGTGACTGTTATTTCAGTGGTTTTCGCTGTTATTAGTGAGGTTGTGCAGATTGCCACAGTTATTTCAGTGGTTTTCGCTGTTATTAGTGAGGCTTTGCAGATTGTGACTGTTATTTCAGTGGTTTTTGCTGTTATTAGTGAGGTTGTGCAGATTGCCACAGTTATTTCACTGGTTTTCGCTGTCATTAGTGAGGCTTTGCAGATTGTGACTGTTATTTCAGTGGTTTTCGCTGTTATTAGTGAGATTGTGCAGATTGCCACAGTTATTTCAGTGGTTTTCGCTGTTATTAGTGAGGCTTTGCAGATTGTGACTGTTATTTCAGTGGTTTTCGCTGTTATTAGTGAGGTTGTGCAGATTGCCACAGTTATTTCACTGGTTTTCGCTGTTATAAGTGAGGCTTTGCAGATTGTGACTGTTATTTCAGTGGTTTTCGCTGTTATTAGTGAGGTTGTGCAGATTGCCACAGTTATTTCAGTGGTTTTCGCTGTTATTAGTGAGGCTTTGCAGATTGTGACTGTTATTTCAGTGGTTTTCGCTGTTATTAGTGAGGTTGTGCAGATTGCCACAGTTATTTCACTGGTTTTCGCTGTTATTAGTGAGGCTTTGCAGATTGTGACTGTTATTTCAGTGGTTTTCGCTGTTATTAGTGAGATTGTGCAGATTGCCACAGTTATTTCAGTGGTTTTCGCTGTTATTAGTGAGGCTTTGCAGATTGTGACTGTTATTTCAGTGGTTTTCGCTGTTATTAGTGAGGTTGTGCAGATTGCCACAGTTATTTCACTGGTTTTCGCTGTTATTAGTGAGGCTTTGCAGATTGTGACTGTTATTTCAGTGGTTTTCGCTGTTATTAGTGAGGTTGTGCAGATTGCCACAGTTATTTCACTGGTTTTCGCTGTTATTAGTGAGGCTTTGCAGATTGTGACTGTTATTTCAGTGGTTTTCGCTGTTATTAGTGAGGTTGTGCAGATTGCCACAGTTATTTCAGTGGTTTTCGCTGTTATTAGTGAGGCTTTGCAGATTGTGACTGTTATTTCAGTGGTTTTCGCTGTTATTAGTGAGGTTGTGCATATTGCCACAGTTATTTCACTGGTTTTCGCTGTTATAAGTGAGGCTTTGCAGATTGTGACTGTTATTTCAGTGGTTTTCGCTGTTATTAGTGAGGTTGTGCAGATTGCCACAGTTATTTCACTGGTTTTCGCTGTTATTAGTGAGGCTTTGCAGATTGTGACTGTTATTTCAGTGGTTTTCGCTGTTATAAGTGAGGCTTTGCAGATTGTGACTGTTATTTCAGTGGTTTTCGCTGTTATTAGTGAGATTGTGCAGAGTGCCACAGTTATTTCAGTGGTTTTCGCTGTTATTAGTGAGGCTTTGCAGATTGTGACTGTTATTTCAGTGGTTTTCGCTGTTATTAGTGAGGTTGTGCAGATTGCCACAGTTATTTCACTGGTTTTCGCTGTTATAAGTGAGGCTTTGCATATTGTGACTGTTATTTCAGTGGTTTTCGCTGTTATTAGTGAGATTGTGCAGATTGCCACAGTTATTTCAGTGGTTTTCGCTGTTATTAGTGAGGCTTTGCAGATTGTGACTGTTATTTCAGTGGTTTTCGCTGTTATTAGTGAGGTTGTGCAGATTGCCACAGTTATTTCACTGGTTTTCGCTGTTATTAGTGAGGCTTTGCAGATTGTGACTGTTATTTCAGTGGTTTTCGCTGTTATTAGTGAGGTTGTGCAGATTGCCACAGTTATTTCACTGGTTTTCGCTGTTATAAGTGAGGCTTTGCAGATTGTGACTGTTATTTCAGTGGTTTTCGCTGTTATTAGTGAGATTGTGCAGATTGCCACAGTTATTTCAGTGGTTTTCGCTGTTATTAGTGAGGCTTTGCAGATTGTGACTGTTATTTCAGTGGTTTTCGCTGTTATTAGTGAGGTTGTGCAGATTGCCACAGTTATTTCACTGGTTTTCGCTGTTATAAGTGAGGCTTTGCAGATTGTGACTGTTATTTCAGTGGTTTTCGCTGTTATTAGTGAGGTTGTGCAGATTGCCACAGTTATTTCAGTGGTTTTCGCTGTTATTAGTGAGGCTTTGCAGATTGTGACTGTTATTTCAGTGGTTTTCGCTGTTATTAGTGAGGTTGTGCAGATTGCCACAGTTATTTCAGTGGTTTTCGCTGTTATTAGTGAAGCTTTGCAGATTGTGACTGTTATTTCAGTGGTTTTCGCTGTTATTAGTGAGGTTGTGCAGATTGCCACAGTTATTTCACTGGTTTTCGCTGTTATTAGTGAGGCTTTGCAGATTGTGACTGTTATTTCAGTGATTTCCGCTGTTATTAGTGAGGTTGTGCAGATTGCCACAGTTATTTCAGTGGTTTTCGCTGTTATTAGTGAGGCTTTGCAGATTGTGACTGTTATTTCAGTGGTTTTCGCTGTTATTAGTGAGGTTGTGCAGATTGCCACAGTTATTTCAGTGGTTTTCGCTGTTATTAGTGAGGCTTTGCAGATTGTGACTGTTATTTCAGTGGTTTTCGCTGTTATTAGTGAGGTTGTGCAGATTGCCACAGTTATTTCACTGGTTTTCGCTGTTATAAGTGAGGCTTTGCAGATTGTGACTGTTATTTCAGTGGTTTTCGCTGTTATTAGTGAGGTTGTGCAGATTGCCACAGTTATTTCAGTGGTTTTCGCTGTTATTAGTGAGGCTTTGCAGATTGTGACTGTTATTTCAGTGGTTTTCGCTGTTATTAGTGAGGTTGTGCAGATTGCCACAGTTATTTCAGTGGTTTTCGCTGTTATTAGTGAAGCTTTGCAGATTGTGACTGTTATTTCAGTGGTTTTCGCTGTTATTAGTGAGGTTGTGCAGATTGCCACAGTTATTTCACTGGTTTTCGCTGTTATTAGTGAGGCTTTGCAGATTGTGACTGTTATTTCAGTGGTTTCCGCTGTTATTAGTGAGGTTGTGCAGATTGCCACAGTTATTTCAGTGGTTTTCGCTGTTATTAGTGAGGCTTTGCAGATTGTGACTGTTATTTCAGTGGTTTTCGCTGTTATTAGTGAGGTTGTGCAGATTGCCACAGTTATTTCAGTGGTTTTCGCTGTTATTAGTGAGGCTTTGCAGATTGTGACTGTTATTTCAGTGGTTTTCGCTGTTATTAGTGAGGTTGTGCATATTGCCACAGTTATTTCACTGGTTTTCGCTGTTATTAGTGAGGCTTTGCAGATTGTGACTGTTATTTCAGTGGTTTTCGCTGTTATAAGTGAGGCTTTGCAGATTGTGACTGTTATTTCAGTGGTTTTCGCTGTTATTAGTGAGATTGTGCAGATTGCCACAGTTATTTCAGTGGTTTTCGCTGTTATTAGTGAGGCTTTGCAGATTGTGACTGTTATTTCAGTGGTTTTCGCTGTTATTAGTGAGGTTGTGCAGATTGCCACAGTTATTTCAGTGGTTTTCGCTGTTATTAGTGAGGCTTTGCAGATTGTGACCTTTATTTCAGTGGTTTTCGCTGTTATTAGTGAGGTTGTGCAGATTGCCACAGTTATTTCACTGGTTTTCGCTGTTATTAGTGAGGTTGTGCAGATTGCCACAGTTATTTCACTGGTTTTCGCTGTTATAAGTGAGGCTTTGCAGATTGTGACTGTTATTTCAGTGGTTTTCGCTGTTATTAGTGAGATTGTGCAGATTGCCACAGTTAATTTCAGTGGTTTTCGCTGTTATTAGTGAGGCTTTGCAGATTGTGACTGTTATTTCAGTGGTTTTCGCTGTTATTAGTGAGGTTGTGCAGATTGCCACAGTTATTTCACTGGTTTTCGCTGTTATAAGTGAGGCTTTGCAGATTGTGACTGGTATTTCAGTGGTTTTCGCTGTTATTAGTGAGGTTGTGGAGATTGCCACAGTTATTTCAGTGGTTTTCGCTGTTATTAGTGAGGCTTTGCAGATTGTGACTGTTATTTCAGTGGTTTTCGCTGTTATTAGTGAGGTTGTGCAGATTGCCACAGTTATTTCACTGGTTTTCGCTGTTATTAGTGAGGCTTTGCAGATTGTGACTGTTATTTCAGTGGTTTTCGCTGTTATTAGTGAGATTGTGCAGATTGTGACTGTTATTTCAGTGGTTTTCGCTGTTATTAGTGAGGCCTTGCAGATTGTGACTGTTATTTCAGTGGTTTTCGCTGTTATTAGTGAGGTTGTGCAGATTGCCACAGTTATTTCACTGGTTTTCGCTGTTATAAGTGAGGCTTTGCAGATTGTGACTATTATTTCAGTGGTTTTCGCTGTTATTAGTGAGGTTGTGCAGATGGCCACAGTTATTTCACTGGTTTTCGCTGTTATTAGTGAGGCTTTGCAGATTGTGACTGTTATTTCAGTGGTTTTCGCTGTTATAAGTGAGGCTTTGCAGATTGTGACTGTTATTTCAGTGGTTTTCGCTGTTATTAGTGAGATTGTGCAGATTGCCACAGTTATTTCAGTGGTTTTCGCTGTTATTAGTGAGGCTTTGCAGATTGTGACTGTTATTTCAGTGGTTTTCGCTGTTATTAGTGAGGTTGTGCAGATTGCCACAGTTATTTCACTGGTTTTCGCTGTTATAAGTGAGGCTTTGCAGATTGTGACTGTTATTTCAGTGGTTTTCGCTGTTATTAATGAGATTGTGCAGATTGCCACAGTTATTTCAGTGGTTTTCGCTGTTATTAGTGAGGCTTTGCAGATTGTGACTGTTATTTCAGTGGTTTTCGCTGTTATTAGTGAGGTTGTGCAGATTGCCACAGTTATTTCACTGGTTTTCGCTGTTATTAGTGAGGCTTTGCAGATTGTGACTGTTATTTCAGTGGTTTTCGCTGTTATTAGTGAGGTTGTGCAGATTGCCACAGTTATTTCACTGGTTTTCGCTGTTATTAGTGAGGCTTTGCAGATTGTGACTGTTATTTCAGTGGTTTTCGTTGTTATAAGTGAGGCTTTGCTGATTGTGACTGTTATTTCAGTGATTTTCGCTGTTATTAGTGAGATTGTGCAGATTGCCACAGTTATTTCAGTGGTTTTCGCTGTTATTAGTGAGGCTTTGCAGATTGTGACTGTTATTTCAGTGGTTTTCGCTGTTATTAGTGAGGTTGTGCAGATTGCCACAGTTATTTCAGTGGTTTTCGCTGTTATTAGTGAGGCTTTGCAGATTGTGACTGTTATTTCAGTGGTTTTCGCTGTTATTAGTGAGGTTGTGCAGATTGCCACAGTTATTTCACTGGTTTTCGCTGTTATTAGTGAGGTTGTGCAGATTGCCACAGTTAGTTCACTGGTTTTCGCTGTTATAAGTGAGGCTTTGCAGATTGTGACTGTTATTTCAGTGGTTTTCGCTGTTATTAGTGAGATTGTGCAGATTGCCACAGTTATTTCAGTGGTTTTCGCTGTTATTAGTGAGGCTTTGCAGATTGTGACTGTTATTTCAGTGGTTTTCGCTGTTATTAGTGAGGTTGTGCAGATTGCCACAGTTATTTCAGTGGTTTTCGCTGTTATTATTGAGGCTTTGCAGATTGTGACTGTTATTTCAGTGGTTTTCGCTGTTATTAGTGAGGTTGTGCAGATTGCCACAGTTATTTCACTGGTTTTCGCTGTTATTAGGGAGGCTTTGCAGATTGTGACTGTTATTTCAGTGGTTTTCGCTGTTATTAGTGAGGTTGTGCAGATTGCCACAGTTATTTCACTGGTTTTCGCTGTTATTAGTGAGGCTTTGCAGATTGTGACTGTTATTTCAGTGGTTTTCGCTGTTATTAGTGAGGTTGTGCAGATTGCCAAAGTTATTTCACTGGTTTTCGCTGTTATAAGTGAGGCTTTGCAGATTGTGACTGTTATTTCAGTGGTTTTCGCTGTTATTAGTGAGGTTGTGCAGATTGCCACAGTTATTTCAGTGGTTTTCGCTGTTATTAGTGAGGCTTTGCAGATTGTGACTGTTATTTCAGTGGTTTTCGCTGTTATTAGTGAGGTTGTGCAGATTGCCACAGTTATTTCACTGGTTTTCGCTGTTATAAGTCAGGCTTTGCAGATTGTGACTGTTATTTCAGTGGTTTTCGCTGTTATTAGTGAGATTGTGCAGATTGCCACAGTTATTTCAGTGGTTTTCGCTGTTATTAGTGAGGCTTTGCAGATTGTGACTGTTATTTCAGTGGTTTTCGCTGTTATTAGTGAGGTTGTGCAGATTGCCACAGTTATTTCACTGGTTTTCGGTGTTATTAGTGAGGCTTTGCAGATTGTGACTGTTATTTCAGTGGTTTTCGCTGTTATTAGTGAGGTTGTGCAGATTGCCACAGTTATTTCACTGGTTTTCGCTGTTATTAGTGAGGCTTTGCAGATTGTGACTGTTATTTCAGTGGTTTTCGCTGTTATTAGTGAGGTTGTGCAGATTGCCACAGTTATTTCACTGGTTTTCGCTGTTATAAGTGAGGCTTTGCAGATTGTGACTGTTATTTCAGTGGTTTTCGCTGTTATTAGTGAGGTTGTGCAGATTGCCACAGTTATTTCACTGGTTTTCGCTGTTATAAGTGAGGCTTTGCAGATTGTGACTGTTATTTCAGTGGTTTTCGCTGTTATTAGTGAGGTTGTGCAGATTGCCACAGTTATTTCACTGGTTTTCGCTGTTATTAGTGAGGCTTTGCAGATTGTGACTGTTATTTCAGTGGTTTTCGCTGTTATTAGTGAGGTTGTGCAGATTGCCACAGTTATTTCACTGGTTTTCGCTGTTATAAGTGAGGCTTTGCAGATTGTGACTGTTATTTCAGTGGTTTTCGCTGTTATTAGTGAGATTGTGCAGATTGCCACAGTTATTTCAGTGGTTTTCGCTGTTATTAGTGAAGCTCTGCAGATTGTGACTGTTATTTCAGTGGTTTTCGCTGTTATTAGTGAGGTTGTGCAGATTGCCACAGTTATTTCAGTGGTTTTCGCTGTTATTAGTGAGGCTTTGCAGATTGTGACTGTTATTTCAGTGGTTTTCGCTGTTATTAGTGAGGTTGTGCAGATTGCCACAGTTATTTCAGTGGTTTTCGCTGTTATTAGTGAGGCTTTGCAGATTGTGACTGTTATTTCAGTGGTTTTCGCTGTTATTAGTGAGGTTGTGCAGATTGCCACAGTTATTTCACTGGTTCTCGCTGTTATTAGTGAGGCTTTGCAGATTGTGACAGTTATTTCAGTGGTTTTCGCTGTTATTAGTGAGGTTGTGCAGATTGCCACAGTTATTTCACTGGTTTTCGCTGTTATTAGTGAGGCTTTGCAGATTGTGACAGTTATTTCAGTGGTTTTCGCTGTTATTAGTGAGATTGTGCAGATTGCCACAGTTATTTCAGTGGTTTTCGCTGTTATTAGTGAGACTTTGCAGATTGTGACTGTGATTTCAGTGGTTTTCGCTGTTATTAGTGAGGTTGTGCAGATTGCCACAGTTATTTCACTGGTTTTCGCTGTTATTAGTGAGGCTTTGCAGATTGTGACTGTTATTTCAGTGGTTTTCGCTGTTATTAGTGAGGTTGTGCAGATTGCCACAGTTATTTCACTGGTTTTCGCTGTTATTAGTGAGGCTTTGCAGATTGTGACTGTTATTTCAGTGGTTTTCGCTGTTATTAGTGAGGTTGTGCAGATTGCCACAGTTATTTCACTGGTTTTCGCTGTTATTAGTGAGGCTTTGCAGATTGTGACTGTTATTTCAGTGGTTTTCGCTGTTATTAGTGAGGTTGTGCAGATTGCCACAGTTATTTCAGTGGTTTTCGCTGTTATTAGTGAGGCTTTGCAGATTGTGACTGTTATTTCAGTGGTTTTCGCTGTTATTAGTGAGGTTGTGCAGATTGCCACAGTTATTTCAGTGGTTTTCGCTGTTATTAGTGAGGCTTTGCAGATTGTGACTGTTATTTCAGTGGTTTTCGCTGTTATTAGTGAGGTTGTGCAGATTGCCTCAGTTATTTCACTGGTTTTCGCTGTTATTAGTGAGGCTTTGCAGATTGTGACTGTTATTTCAGTGGTTTTCGCTGTTATTAGTGAGGTTGTGCAGATTGCCACAGTTATTTCACTGGTTTTCGCTGTTATTAGTGAGGCTTTGCAGATTGTGACTGTTATTTCAGTGGTTTTCGCTGTTATTAGTGAGGTTGTGCAGATTGCCACAGTTATTTCACTGGTTTCCGCTGTTATTAGTGAGGCTTTGCAGATTGTGACTGTTATTTCAGTGGTTTTCGCTGTTATTAGTGAGGTTGTGCAGATTGCCACAGTTATTTCACTGGTTTTCGCTGTTATTAGTGAGGCTTTGCAGATTGTGACTGTTATTTCAGTGGTTTTCGCTGTTATTAGTGAGGTTGTGCAGATTGCCACAGTTATTTCACTGGTTTTCGCTGTTATTAGTGAGGCTTTGCAGATTGTGACTGTTATTTCAGTGGTTTTCGCTGTTATTAGTGAGGTTGTGCAGATTGCCACAGTTATTTCAGTGGTTTTCGCTGCTATTAGTGAGGCTTTGCAGATTGTGACTGTTATTTCACTGGTTTTCGCTGTTATTAGTGAGGTTGTGCAGATTGCCACAGTTATTTCACTGGTTTTCGCTGTTATAAGTGAGGCTTTGCAGATTGTGACTGTTATTTCAGTGGTTTTCGCTGTTATTAGTGAGATTGTGCAGATTGCCACAGTTATTTCATTGGTTTTCGCTGTTATTAGTGAGGCTTTGCAGATTGTGACTGTTATTTCAGTGGTTTTCGCTGTTATTAGTGAGATTGTGCAGATTGCCACAGTTATTTCATTGGTTTTCGCTGTTATTAGTGAGGCTTTGCAGATTGTGACTGTTATTTCAGTGGTTTTCGCTGTTATTAGTGAGGCTTTGCAGATTGTGACTGTTATTTCAGTGGTTTTCGCTGTTATTAGTGAGATTGTGCAGATTGCCACAGTTATTTCAGTGGTTTTCGCTGTTATTAGTGAGGCTTTGCAGATTGTGACTGTTATTTCAGTGGTTTTCGCTGTTATTAGTGAGGTTGTGCAGATTGCCACAGTTATTTCAGTGGTTTTCGCTGTTATTAGTGAGGCTTTGCAGATTGTGACTGTTATTTCAGTGGTTTTCGCTGTAATTAGTGAGGTTGTGCAGATTGCCACAGTTATTTCAGTGGTTTTCGCTGTTATTAGTGAGGCTTTGCAGATTGTGACTGTTATTTCAGTGGTTTTCGCTGTTATTAGTGAGGTTGTGCAGATTGCCACTGTTATTTCACTGGTTTTCGCTGTTATTAGTGAGGCTTTGCAGATTGTGACTGCTATTTCAGTGGTTTTCGCTGTTATTAGTGAGGTTGTGCAGATTGCCACAGTTATTTCACTGGTTTTCGCTGTTATAAGTGAGGCTTTGCAGATTGTGACTGTTATTTCAGTGGTTTTCGCTGTTATTAGTGAGATTGTGCAGATTGCCACAGTTATTTCAGTGGTTTTCGCTGTTTTTAGTGAGGCTTTGCAGATTGTGACTGTTATTTCAGTGGTTTTCGCTGTTATTAGTGAGGTTGTGCAGATTGCCACAGTTATTTCACTGGTTTTCGCTGTTATTAGTGAGGCTTTGCAGATTGTGACTGTTATTTCAGTGGTTTTCGCTGTTATTACTGAGGTTGTGCAGATTGCCACAGTTATTTCACTGGTTTTCGCTGTTATTAGTGAGGCTTTGCAGATTGTGACTGTTATTTCAGTGGTTTTCGCTGTTATTAGTGAGGTTGTGCAGATTGCCACAGTTATTTCAGTGGTTTTCGCTGTTATTAGTGAGGCTTTGCAGATTGTGACTGTTATTTCAGTGGTTTTCGCTGTTATTAGTGAGGTTGTGCAGATTGCCACAGTTATTTCACTGGTTTTCGCTGTTACAAGTGGGGCTTTGCAGATTGTGACTGTTATTTCAGTGGTTTTCGCTGTTATTAATGAGGTTGTGCAGATTGCCACAGTTATTTCACTGGTTTTCGCTGTTATAAGTGAGGCTTTGCAGATTGTGACTGTTATTTCAGTGGTTTTCGCTGTTATTAGTGAGATTGTGCAGATTGCCACAGTTATTTCAGTGGTTTTCGCTGTTATTAGTGAGGCTTTGCAGATTGTGACTGTTATTTCAGTGGTTTTCGCTGTTATTAGTGAGGTTGTGCAGATTGCCACAGTTATTTCAGTGGTTTTCGCTGTTTTTAGTGAGGCTTTGCAGATTGTGACTGTTATTTCAGTGGTTTTCGCTGTTATTAGTGAGGTTGTGCAGATTGCCACAGTTATTTCAGTGGTTTTCGCTGTTATTAGTGAGGCTTTGCAGATTGTGACAGTTATTTCAGTGGTTTTCGCTGTTATTAGTGAGGTTGTGCAGATTGCCACAGTTATTACACTGGTTTTCGCTGTTTTTAGTGAGGCTTTGCAGATTGTGACTGTTATTTCAGTGGTTTTCGCTGTTATTAGTGAGGTTGTGCAGATTGCCACAGTTATTTCACTGGTTTTCGCTGTTATTAGTGAGGCTTTGCAGATTGTGACTGTTATTTCAGTGGTTTTCGCTGTTATTAGTGAGATTGTGCAGATTGCCAGTTATTTCAGTGGTTTTCGCTGTTATTAGTGAGGCTTTGCAGATTGTGACTGTTATTTCAGTGGTTTTCGCTGTTATTAGTGAGATTGTGCAGATTGCCACAGTTATTTCAGAGTGGTTTTCGCTGTTATTAGTGAGGCTTTGCAGATTGTGACTGTTATTTCAGTGGTTTTCGCTGTTATTAGTGAGGTTGTGCAGATTGCCACAGTTATTTCAGTGGTTTTCGCTGTTATTAGTGAGGCTTTGCAGATTGTGACTGTTATTTCAGTGGTTTTCGCTGTTATTAGTGAGGTTGTGCAGATTGCCACAGTTATTTCAGTGGTTTTCGCTGTTATTAGTGAGGCTTTGCAGATTGTGACTGTTATTTCAGTGGTTTTCGCTGTTATTAGTGAGGTTGTGCAGATTGCCACAGTTATTTCACTGGTTTTCGCTGTTATTAGTGAGGCTTTGCAGATTGTGACTGTTATTTCAGTGGTTTTCGCTGTTATTAGTGAGGCTTTGCAGATTGTGACTGTTATTTCAGTGGTTTTCGCTGTTATTAGTGAGGTTGTGCAGATTGCCATAGTTATTTCAGTGGTTTTCGCTGTTATTAGTGAGGCTTTGCAGATTGTGACTGTTATTTCAGTGGTTTTCGCTGTTATTAGTGAGGTTGTGCAGATTGCCACAGTTATTTCACTGGTTTTCGCTGTTATAAGTGAGGCTTTGCAGATTGTGACTGTTATTTCAGTGGTTTTCGCTGTTATTAGTGAGGTTGTGCAGATTGCCACAGTTATTTCACTGGTTTTCGCTGTTATTAGTGAGGCTTTGCAGATTGTGACTGTTATTTCAGTGGTTTTCGCTGTTATTAGTGAGGTTGTGCAGATTGCCACAGTTATTTCAGTGGTTTTCGCTGTTATTAGTGAGGCTTTGCAGATTGTGACTGTTATTTCAGTGGTTTTCGCTGTTATTAGTGAGGTTGTGCAGATTGCCACAGTTATTGCACTGGTTTTCGCTGTTATTAGTGAGGCTTTGCAGATTGTGACTGTTATTTCAGTGGTTTTCGCTGTTATTAGTGAGGTTGTGCAGATTGCCACGGTTATTTCAGTGGTTTTCGCTGTTATTAGTGAGGCTTTGCAGATTGTGACTGTTATTTCAGTGGTTTTCGCTGTTATTAGTGAGGTTGTGCAGATTGCCACAGTTATTTCACTGGTTTTCGCTGTTATAAGTGAGGCTTTGCAGATTGTGACTGTTATTTCAGTGGTTTTCGCTGTTATTAGTGAGATTGTGCAGATTGCTACAGTTATTTCAGTGGTTTTCGCTGTTATTAGTGAGGCTTTGCAGATTGTGACTGTTATTTCAGTGGTTTTCGCTGTTATTAGTGAGGTTGTGCAGATTGCCACAGTTATTTCAGTGGTTTTCGCTGTTATTAGTGAGGCTTTGCAGATTGTGACTGTTATTTCAGTGGTTTTCGCTGTTATTAGTGAGGTTGTGCAGATTGCCACAATTATTTCAGTGGTTTTCGCTGTTATTAGTGAGGCTTTGCAGATTGTGACTGTTATTTCAGTGGTTTTCGCTGTTATTAGTGAGGTTGTGCAGATTGCCACAGTTATTTCACTGGTTTTCGCTGTTATTAGTGAGGCTTTGCAGATTGTGACTGTTATTTCAGTGGTCTTCGCTGTTATTAGTGAGGTTGTGCAGATTGCCACAGTTATTTCAGTGGTTTTCGCTGTTATTAGTGAGGCTTTGCAGATTGTGACTGTTATTTCAGTGGTTTTCGCTGTTATTAGTGAGGTTGTGCAGATTGTCCCAGTTATTTCACTGGTTTTCGCTGTTATAAGTGAGGCTTTGCAGATTGTGACTGTTATTTCAGTGGTTTTCGCTGTTATTAGTGAGGTTGTGTAGATTGCCACAGTTATTTCACTGGTTTTCGCTGTTATTAGTGAGGCTTTGCAGATTGTGACTGTTATTTCAGTGGTTTTCGCTGTTATTAGTGAGGTTGTGCAGATTGCCACAGTTATTTCACTGGTTTTCGCTGTTATAAGTGAGGCTTTGCAGATTGTGACTGTTATTTCAGTGGTTTTCGCTGTTATTAGTGAGGTTGTGCAGATTGCCACAGTTATTTCACTGGTTTTCGCTGTTATAAGTGAGGCTTTGCAGATTATGACTGTTATTTCAGTGGTTTTCGCTGTTATTAGTGAGATTGTGCAGATTGCCACAGTTATTTCAGTGGTTTTCGCTGTTATTAGTGAGGCTTTGCAGATTGTGACTGTTATTTCAGTGGTTTTCGCTGTTATTAGTGAGGTTGTGCAGATTGCCACAGTTATTTCAGTGGTTTTCGCTGTTATTAGTGAGGCTTTGCAGATTGTGACTGTTATTTCAGTGGTTTTCGCTGTTATTAGTGAGGTTGTGCAGATTGCCACAGTTATTTCAGTGGTTTTCGCTGTTATTAGTGAGGCTTTGCAGATTGTGACTGTTATTTCAGTGGTTTTCGCTGTTATTAGTGAGGTTGTGCAGATTGCCACAGTTATTTCAGTGGTTTTCGCTGTTATTAGTGAGGCTTTGCAGATTGTGACTGTTATTTCAGTGGTTTTCGCTGTTATTAGTGAGGTTGTGCAGATTGCCACAGTTATTTCAGTGGTTTTCGCTGTTATTAGTGAGACTTTGCAGATTGTGACTGTTATTTCAGTGGTTTTCGCTGTTATTAGTGAGGTTGTGCAGATTGCCACAGTTATTTCACTGGTTTTCGCTGTTATAAGTGAGGCTTTGCAGATTGTGACTGTTATTTCAGTGGTTTTCGCTGTTATTAGTGAGGTTGTGCAGATTGCCACAGTTATTTCACTGGTTTTCGCTGTTATAAGTGAGGCTTTGCAGATTGTGACTGTTATTTCAGTGGTTTTCGCTGTTATTAGTGAGATTGTGCAGATTGCCACAGTTATTTCAGTGGTTTTTGCTGTTATTAGTGCGGCTTTGCAGATTGTGACTGTTATTTCAGTGGTTTTCGCTGTTATTAGTGAGGTTGTGCAGATTGCCTTAGCTATTTCACTGGTTTTCGCTGTTATTAGTGAGGCTTTGCAGATTGTGACTGTTATTTCAGTGGTTTTCGCTGTTATTAGTGAGGTTGTGCAGATTGCCACAGTTATTTCACTGGTTTTCGCTGTTATAAGTGAGGCTTTGCAGATTGTGACTGTTATTTCAGTGGTTTTCGCTGTTATTAGTGAGGTTGTGCAGATTGCCACAGTTATTTCACTGGTTTTCGCTGTTATTAGTGAGGCTTTGCAGATTGTGACTGTTATTTCAGTGGTTTTCGCGGTTATTAGTGAGGTTGTGCAGATTGCCACAGTTATTTCACTGGTTTTCGCTGTTATAAGTGAGGCTTTGCAGATTGTGACTGTTATTTCAGTGGTTTTCGCTGTTATTAGTGAGGTTGTGCAGATTGCCACAGTTATTTCACTGGTTTTCGCTGTTATAAGTGAGGCTTTGCAGATTGTGACTGTTATTTCAGTGGTTTTCGCTGTTATTAGTGAGATTGTGCAGATTGCCACAGTTATTTCAGTGGTTTTCGCTGTTATTAGTGAGGCTTTGCAGATTGTGACTGTTATTTCAGTCGTTTTCGCTGTTATTAGTGAGGTTGTGCAGATTGCCACAGTTATTTCAGTGGTTTTCGCTGTTATTAGTGAGGCTTTGCAGATTGTGACTGTTATTTCAGTGGTTTTCGCTGTTATTAGTGAGGTTGTGCAGATTGCCACAGTTATTTCAGTGGTTTTCGCTGTTATTAGTGAGGCTTTGCAGATTGTGACTGTTATTTCAGTGGTTTTCGCTGTTATTAGTGAGGTTGTGCAGATTGCCACAGTTATTTCACTGGTTTTCGCTGTTATTAGTGAGGCTTTGCAGATTGTGACTGTTATTTCAGTGGTTTTCGCTGTTATTAGTGAGGCTTTGCAGATTGTGACTGTTATTTCAGTGGTTTTCGCTGTTATTAGTGAGGTTGTGCAGATTGCCATAGTTATTTCAGTGGTTTTCGCTGTTATTAGTGAGGCTTTGCAGATTGTGACTGTTATTTCAGTGGTTTTCGCTGTTATTAGTGAGGTTGTGCAGATTGCCACAGTTATTTCACTGGTTTTCGCTGTTATAAGTGAGGCTTTGCAGATTGTGACTGTTATTTCAGTGGTTTTCGCTGTTATTAGTGAGGTTGTGCAGATTGCCACAGTTATTTCACTGGTTTTCGCTGTTATTAGTGAGGCTTTGCAGATTGTGACTGTTATTTCAGTGGTTTTCGCTGTTATTAGTGAGGTTGTGCAGATTGCCACAGTTATTTCAGTGGTTTTCGCTGTTATTAGTGAGGCTTTGCAGATTGTGACTGTTATTTCAGTGGTTTTCGCTGTTATTAGTGAGGTTGTGCAGATTGCCACAGTTATTTCACTGGTTTTCGCTGTTATTAGTGAGGCTTTGCAGATTGTGACTGTTATTTCAGTGGTTTTCGCTGTTATTAGTGAGGTTGTGCAGATTGCCACGGTTATTTCAGTGGTTTTCGCTGTTATTAGTGAGGCTTTGCAGATTGTGACTGTTATTTCAGTGGTTTTCGCTGTTATTAGTGAGGTTGTGCAGATTGCCACAGTTATTTCACTGGTTTTCGCTGTTATAAGTGAGGCTTTGCAGATTGTGACTGTTATTTCAGTGGTTTTCGCTGTTATTAGTGAGATTGTGCAGATTGCCACAGTTATTTCAGTGGTTTTCGCTGTTATTAGTGAGGCTTTGCAGATTGTGACTGTTATTTCAGTGGTTTTCGCTGTTATTAGTGAGGTTGTGCAGATTGCCACAGTTATTTCAGTGGTTTTCGCTGTTATTAGTGAGGCTTTGCAGATCGTGACTGTTATTTCAGTGGTTTTCGCTGTTATTAGTGAGGTTGTGCAGATTGCCACAATTATTTCAGTGGTTTTCGCTGTTATTAGTGAGGCTTTGCAGATTGTGACTGTTATTTCAGTGGTTTTCGCTGTTATTAGTGAGGTTGTGCAGATTGCCACAGTTATTTCACTGGTTTTCGCTGTTATTAGTGAGGCTTTGCAGATTGTGACTGTTATTTCAGTGGTCTTCGCTGTTATTAGTGAGGTTGTGCAGATTGCCACAGTTATTTCAGTGGTTTTCGCTGTTATTAGTGAGGCTTTGCAGATTGTGACTGTTATTTCAGTGGTTTTCGCTGTTATTAGTGAGGTTGTGCAGATTGCCACAGTTATTTCACTGGTTTTCGCTGTTATAAGTGAGGCTTTGCAGATTGTGACTGTTATTTCAGTGGTTTTCGCTGTTATTAGTGAGGTTGTGCAGATTGCCACAGTTATTTCACTGGTTTTCGCTGTTATTAGTGAGGCTTTGCAGATTGTGACTGTTATTTCAGTGGTTTTCGCTGTTATTAGTGAGGTTGTGCAGATTGCCACAGTTATTTCACTGGTTTTCGCTGTTATTAGTGAGGCTTTGCAGATTGTGACTGTTATTTCAGTGGTTTTCGCTGTTATTAGTGAGGTTGTGCAGATTGCCACAGTTATTTCACTGGTTTTCGCTGTTATTAGTGAGGCTTTGCAGATTGTGACTGTTATTTCAGTGGTTTTCGCTGTTATTAGTGAGGTTGTGCAGATTGCCACAGTTATTTCAGTGGTTTTCGCTGTTATTAGTGAGGCTTTGCAGATTGTGACTGTTATTTCAGTGGTTTTCGCTGTTATTAGTGAGGTTGTGCAGATTGCCACAGTTATTTCACTGGTTTTCGCTGTTATAAGTGAGGCTTTGCAGATTGTGACTGTTATTTCAGTGGTTTTCGCTGTTATTAGTGAGGTTGTGCAGATTGCCACAGTTATTTCACTGGTTTTCGCTGTTATAAGTGAGGCTTTGCAGATTGTGACTGTTATTTCAGTGGTTTTCGCTGTTATTAGTGAGGTTGTGCAGATTGCCACAGTTATTTCACTGGTTTTTGCTGTTATTAGTGAGGCTTTGCAGATTGTGACTGTTATTTCAGTGGTTTTCGCTGTTATTAGTGAGGTTGTGCAGATTGCCACAGTTATTTCACTGGTTTTCGCTGTTATAAGTGAGGCTTTGTGGATTGTGACTGTTATTTCAGTGGTTTTCGCTGTTATTAGTGAGGTTGTACAGATTGCCACAGTTATTTCACTGGTTTTCGCTGTTATAAGTGAGGCTTTGCAGATTGTGACTGTTATTTTAGTGGTTTTCGCTGTTATTAGTGAGATTGTGCAGATTGCCACAGTTATTTCAGTGGTTTTCGCTGTTATTAGTGAGGCTTTGCAGATTGTGACTGTTATTTCAGTGGTTTTCGCTGTTATTAGTGAGGTTGTGCAGATTGCCACAGTTATTTCACTGGTTTTCGCTGTTATTAGTGAGGCTTTGCAGATTGTGACTGTTATTTCAGTGGTTTTCGCTGTTATTAGTGAGGTTGTGCAGATTGCCACAGTTATTTCACTGGTTTTCGCTGTTATTAGTGAGGCTTTGCAGATTGTGACTGTTATTTCAGTGGTTTTCGCTGTTTTTAGTGAGGTTGTGCAGATTGCCACAGTTATTTCAGTGGTTTTCGCTGTTATTAGTGAGGCTTTGCAGATTGTGACTGTTATTTCAGTGGTTTTCGCTGTTATTAGTGAGGTTGTGCAGATTGCCACAGTTATTTCACTGGTTTTCGCTGTTATAAGTGAGGCTTTGCAGATTGTGACTGTTATTTCAGTGGTTTTCGCTGTTATTAGTGAGTTTGTGCAGATTGCCACAGTTATTTCAGTGGTTTTCGCTGTTATTAGTGAGGCTTTGCAGATTGTGACTGTTATTTCAGTGGTTTTCGCTGTTATAAGTGAGGCTTTGCAGATTGTGACTGTTATTTCAGTGGTTTTCGCTGTTATTAGTGAGAATGTGCAGATTGCCACAGTTATTACAGTGGTTTTCGCTGTTATTAGTGAGGCTTTGCAGATTGTGACTGTTATTTCAGTGGTTTTCGCTGTTATTAGTGAGGTTGTGCAGATTGCCACAGTTATTTCACTGGTTTTCGCTGTTATAAGTGAGGCTTTGCAGATTGTGACTGTTATTTCAGTGGTTTTCGCTGTTATTAGTGAGGTTGTGCAGATTGCCACAGTTATTTCACTGGTTTTCGCTGTTATAAGTGAGGCTTTGCAGATTGTGACTGTTATTTCAGTGGTTTTCGCTGTTATTAGTGAGGTTGTGCAGATTGCCACAGTTATTTCACTGGTTTTCGCTGTTATTAGTGAGGCTTTGCAGATTGTGACTGTTATTTCAGTGGTTTTCGCTGTTATTAGTGAGGTTGTGCAGATTGCCACAGTTATTTCACTGCTTTTCGCTGTTATTAGTGAGGCTTTGCAGATTGTGACTGTTATTTCAGTGGTTTTCGCTGTTATAAGTGAGGCTTTGCAGATTGTGACTGTTATTTCAGTGGTTTTCGCTGTTATTAGTGAGATTGTGCAGATTGCCACAGTTATTTCACTGGTTTTCGCTGTTATTAGTGAGGCTTTGCAGATTGTGACTGCTATTTCAGTGGTTTTCGCTATTATAAGTGAGGCTTTGCAGATTGTGACTGTTATTTCAGTGGTTTTCGCTGTTATTAGTGAGGTTGTGCAGATTGCCACAGTTATTTCACTGGTTTTCGCTGTTATAAGTGAGGCTTTGCAGATTGTGACTGTTATTTCAGTGGTTTTCGCTGTTATTAGTGAGATTGTGCAGATTGCCACAGTTATTTCACTGGTTTTCGCTGTTATTAGTGAGGCTTTGCAGATTGTGACTGTTATTTCAGTGGTTTTCGCTGTTATTAGTGAGGTTGTGCAGATTGCCACAGTTATTTCACTGGTTTACGCTGTTATAAGTGAGGCTTTGCAGATTGTGACTGTTACTTCAGTGGTTTTCGCTGTTATTAGTGAGATTGTGCAGATTGCCACAGTTATTTCACTGGTTTTCGCTGTTATTAGTGAGGCTTTGCAGATTGTGACTGTTATTTCAGTGGTTTTCGCTGTTATTAGTGAGGTTGTGCAGATTGTCACAGTTATTTCACTGGTTTTCGCTGTTATTAGTGAGGCTTTGCAGATTGTGACTGTTATTTCAGTGGTTTTCGCTGTTATTATTGAGGTTGTGCAGATTGCCACAGTTATTTCACTGGTTTTCGCTGTTATTAGTGAGGCTTTGCAGATTGTGACTGTTATTTCAGTGGTTTTCGCTGTTATTAGTGAGGTTGTGCAGATTGCCACAGTTATTTCACTGGTTTTCGCTGTTATTAGTGAGGTTGTGCAGATTGCCACAGTTATTTCACTGGTTTTCGCTGTTATTAGTGAGGCTTTGCAGATTGTGACTGTTATTTCAGTGGTTTTCGCTGTTATTAGTGAGGTTGTGCAGATTGCCACAGTTATTTCACTGGTTTTCGCTGTTATTAGTGAGGCTTTGCAGATTGTGACTGTTATTTCAGTGGTTTTCGCTGTTATTAGTGAGATTGTGCAGATTGCCACAGTTATTTCACTGGTTTTCGCTGTTATTAGTGAGGCTTTGCGGATTGTGACTGTTATTACAGTGGTTTTCGCTGTTATTAGTGAGGTTGTGCAGATTGCCACAGTTATTTCACTGGTTTTCGCTGTTATAAGTGAGGCTTTGCAGATTGTGACTGTTATTTCAGTGGTTTTCGCTGTTATTAGTGAGATTGTGCAGATTGCCACAGTTATTTCACTGGTTTTCGCTGTTATTAGTGAGGCTTTGCAGATTGTGACTGTTATTTCAGTGGTTTTCGCTGTTATTAGTGAGGTTGTGCAGATTGCCACAGTTATTTCACTGGTTTTCGCTGTTATTAGTGAGGCTTTGCAGATTGTGACTGTTATTTCAGTGGTTTTCGCTGTTATTAGTGAGGTTGTGCAGATTGCCACAGTTATTTCACTGGTTTTCGCTGTTATAAGTGAGGCTTTGCAGATTGTGACTGTTATTTCAGTGGTTTTCGCTGTTATTAGTGAGGTTGTGCAGATTGCGACAGTTATTTCACTGGTTTTCGCTGTTATTAGTGAGGCTTTGCAGATTGTGACTGTTATTTCAGTGGTTTTCGCTGTTATTAGTGAGGTTGTGCAGATTGCCACAGTTATTTCACTGGTTTTCGCTGTTATAAGTGAGGCTTTGCAGATTGTGACTGTTATTTCAGTGGTTTTCGCTGTTATTAGTGAGGTTGTGCAGATTGCCACAGTTATTTCACTGGTTTTCGCTGTTATTAGTGAGGCTTTGCAGATTGTGACTGTTATTTCAGTGGTTTTCGCTGTTATTAGTGAGGTTGTGCAGATTGCCACAGTTATTTCACTGGTTTTCGCTGTTATTAGTGAGGCTTTGCAGATTGTGACTGTTATTTCAGTGGTTTTCGCTGTTATTAGTGAGGTTGTGCAGATTGCCACAGTTATTTCACTGGTTTTCGCTGTTATAAGTGAGGCTTTGCAGATTGTGACTGTTATTTCAGTGGTTTTCGCTGTTATTAGTGAGGTTGTGCAGATTGCCACAGTTATTTCACTGGTTTTCGCTGTTATTAGTGAGGCTTTGCAGATTGTGACTGTTATTTCAGTGGTTTTCGCTGTTATTAGTGAGGTTGTGCAGATTGCCACAGTTATTTCACTGGTTTTCGCTGTTATTAGTGAGGCTTTGCAGATTGTGACTGTTATTTCAGTGGTTTTCGCTGTTATTAGTGAGGTTGTGCAGATTGCCACAGTTATTTCACTGGTTTTCGCTTTTATAAGTGAGGCTTTGCAGATTGTGACTGTTATTTCAGTGGTTTTCGCTGTTATTAGTGAGGTTGTGCAGATTGCCACAGTTATTTCAGTGGTTTTCGCTGTTATAAGTGAGGCTTTGCAGATTGTGACTGTTATTTCAGTGGTTTTCGCTGTTATTAGTGAGGTTGTGCAGATTGCCACAGTTATTTCACTGGTTTTCGCTGTTATAAGTGAGGCTTTGCAGATTGTGACTGTTATTTCAGTGGTTTTCGCTGTTATTAGTGAGGTTGTGCAGATTGCCTTAGTTATTTCACTGGTTTTCGCTGTTATTAGTGAGGCTTTGCAGATTGTGACTGTTATTTCAGTGGTTTTCGCTGTTATTAGTGAGGTTGTGCAGATTGCCACAGTTATTTCACTGGTTTTCGCTGTTATAAGTGAGGCTTTGCAGATTGTGACTGTTATTTCAGTGGTTTTCGCTGTTATTAGTGAGGTTGTGCAGATTGCCACAGTTATTTCACTGGTTTTCGCTGTTATAAGTGAGGCTTTGCAGATTGTGACTGTTATTTCAGTGGTTTTCGCTGTTATTAGTGAGATTGTGCAGATTGCCACAGTTATTTCACTGGTTTTCGCTGTTATAAGTGAGGCTTTGCAGATTGTGACTGTTATTTCAGTGGTTTTCGCTGTTATAAGTGAGGCTTTGCAGATTGTGACTGTTATTTCAGTGGTTTTCGCTGTTATTAGTGAGGTTGTGCAGATTGCCACAGTTATTTCACTGGTTTTCGCTGTTATATGTGAGGCTTTGCAGATTGTGACTGTTATTTCAGTGGTTTTCGCTGTTATTAGTGAGGTTGTGCAGATTGCCACAGTTATTTCACTGGTTTTCGCTGTTATAAGTGAGGCTTTGCAGATTGTGACTGTTATTTCAGTGGTTTTCGCTGTTATTAGTGAGGCTTTGCAGATTGTGACTGTTATTTCAGTGGTTTTCGCTGTTATTAGTGAGATTGTGCAGATTGCCACAGTTATTTCACTGGTTTTCGCTGTTATTAGTGAGGCTTTGCAGATTGTGACTGTTATTTCAGTGGTTTTCGCTGTTATTAGTGAGGTTGTGCAGATTGCCACAGTTATTTCACTGGTTTTCGCTGTTATTAGTGAGGCTTTGCAGATTGTGACTGTTATTTCAGTGGTTTTCGCTGTTATTAGTGAGGTTGTGCAGATTGCCACAGTTATTTCACTGGTTTTCGCTGTTATAAGTGGGGCTTTGCAGATTGTGACTGTTATTTCAGTGGTTTTCGCTGTTATTAGTGAGATTGTGCAGATTGCCACAGTTATTTCACTGGTTTTCGCTGATATTAGTGAGGCTTTGCAGATTGTGACTGTTATTTCAGTGGTTTTCACTGTTATAAGTGAGGCTTTGCAGATTGTGACTGTTATTTCAGTGGTTTTCGCTGTTATTAGTGAGGTTGTGCAGATTGCCACAGTTATTTCACTGGTTTTCGCTGTTATAAGTGAGGCTTTGCAGATTGTGACTGTTATTTCAGTGGTTTTCGCTGTTATTAGTGAGGTTGTGCAGATTGCCACAGTTATTTCACTGGTTTTCGCTGTTATTAGTGAGGCTTTGCAGATTGTGACTGTTATTTCAGTGGTTTTCGCTGTTATTAGTGAGGTTGTGCAGATTGCCATAGTTATTTCACTGGTTTTCGCTGTTATAAGTGAGGCTTTGCAGATTGTGACTGTTATTTCAGTGGTTTTCGCTGTTATTAGTGAGATTGTGCAGATTGCCACAGTTATTTCACTGGTTTTCGCTGTTCTAAGTGAGGCTTTGCAGATTGTGACTGTTATTTCAGTGGTTTTCGCTGTTATAAGTGAGGCTTTGCAGATTGTGACTGTTATTTCAGTGGTTTTCGCTGTTATTAGTGAGGTTGTGCAGATTGCCACAGTTATTTCACTGGTTTTCGCTGTTATTAGTGAGGCTTTGCAGATTGTGACTGTTATTTCAGTGGTTTTCGCTGTTATTAGTGAGGTTGTGCAGATTGCCACAGTTATTTCACTGGTTTTCGCTGTTATTAGTGAGGGTTTGCAGATTGTGACTGTTATTTCAGTGGTTTTCGCTGTTATTAGTGAGGTTGTGCAGATTGCCACAGTTATTTCACTGGTTTTCGCTGTTATAAGTGAGGCTTTGCAGATTGTGACTGTTATTTCAGTGGTTTTCGCTGTTATTAGTGAGATTGTGCAGATTGCCACAGTTATTTCACTGGTTTTCGCTGTTATTAGTGAGGCTTTGCAGATTGTGACTGTTATTTCAGTGGTTTTCGCTGTTATTAGTGAGGTTGTGCAGATTGCCACAGTTATTTCACTGGTTTTCGCTGTTATTAGTGAGGCTTTGCAGATTGTGACTGTTATTTCAGTGGTTTTCGCTGTTATTAGTGAGGTTGTGCAGATTGCCACAGTTATTTCACTGGTTTTCGCTGTTATTAGTGAGGCTTTGCAGATTGTGACTGTTATTTCAGTGGTTTTCGCTGTTATTAGTGAGGTTGTGCAGATTGCCACAGTTATTTCACTGGTTTTCGCTGTTATAAGTGAGGCTTTGCAGATTGTGACTGTTATTTCAGTGGTTTTCGCTGTTATTAGTGAGATTGTGCAGATTGCCACAGTTATTTCACTGGTTTTCGCTGTTATTAGTGAGGCTTTGCAGATTGTGACTGTTATTTCACTGGTTTTCGCTGTTATTAGTGAGGCTTTGCAGATTGTGACTGTTATTTCAGTGGTTTTCGCTGCTATTAGTGAGGTTGTGCAGATTGCCACAGTTATTTCACTGGTTTTCGCTGTTATTAGTGAGGCTTTGCAGATTGTGACTGTTATTACAGTGGTTTTCGCTGTTATTAGTGAGATTGTGCAGATTGCCACAGTTATTTCACTGGTTTTCGCTGTTATTAGTGAGGCTTTGCAGATTGTGACTGTTATTTCAGTGGTTTTCGCTGTTATTAGTGAGGTTGTGCAGATTGCCACAGTTATTTCACTGGTTTTCGCTGTTATTAGTGAGGCTTTGCAGATTGTGACTGTTATTTCAGTGGTTTTCGCTGTTATTAGTGAGGTTGTGCAGATTGCCACAGTTATTTCACTGGTTTTCGCTGTTATTAGTGAGGCTTTGCAGATTGTGACTGTTATTTCAGTGGTTTTCGCTGTTATTAGTGAGGTTGTGCATATTGCCACAGTTATTTCACTGGTTTTCGCTGTTATTAGTGAGGCTTTGCAGATTGTGACTGTTATTTCAGTGGTTTTCGCTGTTATTAGTGAGGTTGTGCAGATTGCCACAGTTATTTCACTGGTTTTCGCTGTTATTAGTGAGGCTTTGCAGATTGTGACTGTTATTTCAGTGGTTTTCGCTGTTATTAGTGAGGTTGTGCAGATTGCCACAGTTATTTCACTGGTTTTCGCTGTTATTAGTGAGGCTTTGCAGATTGTGACTGTTATTAGTGAGGTTGTGCAGATTGCCACAGTTATTTCACTGGCTTTCGCTGTTATAAGTGAGGCTTTGCAGATTGTGACTGTTATTTCAGTGGTTTTCGCTGTTATTAGTGAGGTTGTGCAGATTGCCACAGTTATTTCACTGGTTTTCGCTGTTATTAGTGAGGCTTTGCAGATTGTGACTGTTATTTCAGTGGTTTTCGCTGTTATTAGTGAGGCTTTGCAGATTGTAACTGTTATTTCAGTGGTTTTCGCTGTTATTAGTGAGGTTGTGCAGATTGCCACAGTTATTTCACTGGTTTTCGCTGTTATTAGTGAGGCTTTGCAGATTGTGACTGTTATTTCAGTGGTTTTCGCTGTTATTAGTGAGGTTGTGCAGATTGCCACAGTTATTTCACTGGTTTTCGCTGTTATTAGTGAGGCTTTGCAGATTGTGACTGTTATTTCAGTGGTTTTCGCTGTTATTAGTGAGGTTGTGCAGATTGCCACAGTTATTTCACTGGTTTTCGCTGTTATTAGTGAGGCTTTGCAGATTGTGACTGTTATTTCAGTGGTTTTCGCTGTTATTAGTGAGGTTGTGCAGATTGCCACAGTTATTTCACTGGTTTTCGCTGTTATTAGTGAGGCTTTGCAGATTGTGACTGTTATTTCAGTGGTTTTCGCTGTTATTAGTGAGGTTGTGCAGATTGCCACAGTTATTTCACTGGTTTTCGCTGTTATTAGTGAGGCTTTGCAGATTGTGACTGTTATTTCAGTGGTTTTCGCTGTTATTAGTGAGGTTGTGCAGATTGCCACAGTTATTTCACTGGTTTTCGCTGTTATTAGTGAGGCTTTGCAGATTGTGACTGTTATTTCAGTGGTTTTCGCTGTTATTAGTGAGGTTGTGCAGATTGCCACAGTTATTTCACTGGTTTTCGCTGTTATAAGTGAGGCTTTGCAGATTGTGACTGTTATTTCAGTGGTTTTCGCTGTTATTAGTGAGGTTGTGCAGATTGCCACAGTTATTTCACTGGTTTTCGCTGTTATTAGTGAGGCTTTGCAGATTGTGACTGTTATTTCAGTGGTTTTCGCTGTTATTAGTGAGGTTGTGCAGATTGCCACAGTTATTTCACTGGTTTTCGCTGTTATTAGTGAGGCTTTGCAGATTGTGACTGTTATTTCAGTGGTTTTCGCTGTTATTAGTGAGGTTGTGCAGATTGCCACAGTTATTTCACTGGTTTTCGCTGTTATTAGTGAGGCTTTGCAGATTGTGACTGTTATTTCAGTGGTTTTCGCTGTTATTAGTGAGGTTGTGCAGATTGCCACAGTTATTTCACTGGTTTTCGCTGTTATTAGTGAGGCTTTGCAGATTGTGACTGTTATTTCAGTGGTTTTCGCTGTTATTAGTGAGGTTGTGCAGATTGCCACAGTTATTTCACTGGTTTTCGCTGTTATTAGTGAGGCTTTGCAGATTGTGACTGTTATTTCAGTGGTTTTCGCTGTTATTAGTGAGGTTGTGCAGATTGCCACAGTTATTTCACTGGTTTTCGCTGTTATTAGTGAGGCTTTGCAGATTGTGACTGTTATTTCAGTGGTTTTCGCTGTTATTAGTGAGGTTGTGCAGATTGCCACAGTTATTTCACTGGTTTTCGCTGTTATTAGTGAGGCTTTGCAGATTGTGACTGTTATTTCAGTGGTTTTCGCTGTTATTAGTGAGGTTGTGCAGATTGCCACAGTTATTTCACTGGTTTTCGCTGTTATAAGTGAGGCTTTGCAGATTGTGACTGTTATTTCAGTGGTTTTCGCTGTTATTAGTGAGGTTGTGCAGATTGCCACAGTTATTTCACTGGTTTTCGCTGTTATAAGTGAGGCTTTGCAGATTGTGACTGTTATTTCAGTGGTTTTCGCTGTTATTAGTGAGGTTGTGCAGATTGCCACAGTTATTTCACTGGTTTTCGCTGTTATTAGTGAGGCTTTGCAGATTGTGACTGTTATTTCAGTGGTTTTCGCTGTTATTAGTGAGGTTGTGCAGATTGCCACAGTTATTTCACTGGTTTTCGCTGTTATTAGTGAGGCTTTGCAGATTGTGACTGTTATTTCAGTGGTTTTCGCTGTTATTAGTGAGGTTGTGCAGATTGCCACAGTTATTTCACTGGTTTTCGCTGTTATTAGTGAGGCTTTGCAGATTGTGACTGTTATTTCAGTGGTTTTCGCTGTTATTAGTGAGGTTGTGCAGATTGCCACAGTTATTTCACTGGTTTTCGCTGTTATTAGTGAGGCTTTGCAGATTGTGACTGTTATTTCAGTGGTTTTCGCTGTTATTAGTGAGGTTGTGCAGATTGCCACAGTTATTTCACTGGTTTTCGCTGTTATTAGTGAGGCTTTGCAGATTGTGACTGTTATTTCAGTGGTTTTCGCTGTTATTAGTGAGGTTGTGCAGATTGCCACAGTTATTTCACTGGTTTTCGCTGTTATTAGTGAGGCTTTGCAGATTGTGACTGTTATTTCAGTGGTTTTCGCTGTTATTAGTGAGGTTGTGCAGATTGCCACAGTTATTTCACTGGTTTTCGCTGTTATTAGTGAGGCTTTGCAGATTGTGACTGTTATTTCAGTGGTTTTCGCTGTTATTAGTGAGGTTGTGCAGATTGCCACAGTTATTTCACTGGTTTTCGCTGTTATAAGTGAGGCTTTGCAGATTGTGACTGTTATTTCAGTGGTTTTCGCTGTTATTAGTGAGGTTGTGCAGATTGCCACAGTTATTTCACTGGTTTTCGCTGTTATTAGTGAGGCTTTGCAGATTGTGACTGTTATTTCAGTGGTTTTCGCTGTTATTAGTGAGGTTGTGCAGATTGCCACAGTTATTTCACTGGTTTTCGCTGTTATAAGTGAGGCTTTGCAGATTGTGACTGTTATTTCAGTGGTTTTCGCTGTTATTAGTGAGGTTGTGCAGATTGCCACAGTTATTTCACTGGTTTTCGCTGTTATTAGTGAGGCTTTGCAGATTGTGACTGTTATTTCAGTGGTTTTCGCTGTTATTAGTGAGGTTGTGCAGATTGCCACAGTTATTTCACTGGTTTTCGCTGTTATTAGTGAGGCTTTGCAGATTGTGACTGTTATTTCAGTGGTTTTCGCTGTTATTAGTGAGGTTGTGCAGATTGCCACAGTTATTTCACTGGTTTTCGCTGTTATTAGTGAGGCTTTGCAGATTGTGACTGTTATTTCAGTGGTTTTCGCTGTTATTAGTGAGGTTGTGCAGATTGCCACAGTTATTTCACTGGTTTTCGCTGTTATTAGTGAGGCTTTGCAGATTGTGACTGTTATTTCAGTGGTTTTCGCTGTTATTAGTGAGGTTGTGCAGATTGCCACAGTTATTTCACTGGTTTTCGCTGTTATTAGTGAGGCTTTGCAGATTGTGACTGTTATTTCAGTGGTTTTCGCTGTTATTAGTGAGGTTGTGCAGATTGCCACAGTTATTTCACTGGTTTTCGCTGTTATTAGTGAGGCTTTGCAGATTGTGACTGTTATTTCAGTGGTTTTCGCTGTTATTAGTGAGGTTGTGCAGATTGCCACAGTTATTTCACTGGTTTTCGCTGTTATTAGTGAGGCTTTGCAGATTGTGACTGTTATTTCAGTGGTTTTCGCTGTTATTAGTGAGGTTGTGCAGATTGCCACAGTTATTTCACTGGTTTTCGCTGTTATTAGTGAGGCTTTGCAGATTGTGACTGTTATTTCAGTGGTTTTCGCTGTTATTAGTGAGGTTGTGCAGATTGCCACAGTTATTTCACTGGTTTTCGCTGTTATTAGTGAGGCTTTGCAGATTGTGACTGTTATTTCAGTGGTTTTCGCTGTTATTAGTGAGGTTGTGCAGATTGCCACAGTTATTTCACTGGTTTTCGCTGTTATTAGTGAGGCTTTGCAGATTGTGACTGTTATTTCAGTGGTTTTCGCTGTTATTAGTGAGGTTGTGCAGATTGCCACAGTTATTTCACTGGTTTTCGCTGTTATTAGTGAGGCTTTGCAGATTGTGACTGTTATTTCAGTGGTTTTCGCTGTTATTAGTGAGATTGTGCAGATTGCCACAGTTATTTCACTGGTTTTCGCTGTTATTAGTGAGGCTTTGCAGATTGTGACTGTTATTTCAGTGGTTTTCGCTGTTATTAGTGAGGTTGTGCAGATTGCCACAGTTATTTCACTGGTTTTCGCTGTTATAAGTGAGGCTTTGCAGATTGTGACTGTTATTTCAGTGGTTTTCGCTGTTATTAGTGAGGTTGTGCAGATTGCCACAGTTATTTCACTGGTTTTCGCTGTTATTAGTGAGGCTTTGCAGATTGTGACTGTTATTTCAGTGGTTTTCGCTGTTATTAGTGAGGCTTTGCAGATTGTGACTGTTATTTCAGTGGTTTTCGCTGTTATTAGTGAGGTTGTGCAGATTGCCACAGTTATTTCACTGGTTTTCGCTGTTATTAGTGAGGCTTTGCAGATTGTGACTGTTATTTCAGTGGTTTTCGCTGTTATTAGTGAGGTTGTGCAGATTGCCACAGTTATTTCACTGGTTTTCGCTGTTATTAGTGAGGCTTTGCAGATTGTGACTGTTATTTCAGTGGTTTTCGCTGTTATTAGTGAGGTTGTGCAGATTGCCACAGTTATTTCACTGGTTTTCGCTGTTATAAGTGAGGCTTTGCAGATTGTGACTGTTATTTCAGTGGTTTTCGCTGTTATTAGTGAGGTTGTGCAGATTGCCACAGTTATTTCAGTGGTTTTCGCAGTTATAAGTGAGGCTTTGCAGATTGTGACTGTTATTTCAGTGGTTTTCGCTGTTATTAGTGAGGTTGTGCAGATTGCCACAGTTATTTCACTGGTTTTCGCTGTTATAAGTGAGGCTTTGCAGATTGTGACTGTTATTTCAGTGGTTTTCGCTGTTATTAGTGAGGTTGTGCAGATTGCCACAGTTATTTCACTGGTTTTCGCTGTTATTAGTGAGGCTTTGCAGATTGTGACTGTTATTTCAGTGGTTTTCGCTGTTATTAGTGAGGTTGTGCAGATTGCCACAGTTATTTCACTGGTTTTCGCTGTTATTAGTGAGGCTTTGCAGATTGTGACTGTTATTTCAGTGGTTTTCGCTGTTATTAGTGAGGTTGTGCAGATTGCCACAGTTATTTCACTGGTTTTCGCTGTTATTAGTGAGGCTTTGCAGATTGTGACTGTTATTTCAGTGGTTTTCGCTGTTATTAGTGAGGTTGTGCAGATTGCCACAGTTATTTCACTGGTTTTCGCTGTTATTAGTGAGGCTTTGCAGATTGTGACTGTTATTTCAGTGGTTTTCGCTGTTATTAGTGAGGTTGTGCAGATTGCCACAGTTATTTCACTGGTTTTCGCTGTTATTAGTGAGGCTTTGCAGATTGTGACTGTTATTTCAGTGGTTTTCGCTGTTATTAGTGAGGTTGTGCAGATTGCCACAGTTATTTCACTGGTTTTCGCTGTTATAAGTGAGGCTTTGCAGATTGTGACTGTTATTTCAGTGGTTTTCGCTGTTATTAGTGAGATTGTGCAGATTGCCACAGTTATTTCACTGGTTTTCGCTGTTATTAGTGAGGCTTTGCAGATTGTGACTGTTATTTCAGTGGTTTTCGCTGTTATTAGTGAGGTTGTGCAGATTGCCACAGTTATTTCACTGGTTCTCGCTGTTATAAGTGAGGCTTTGCAGATTGTGACTGTTATTTAAGTGGTTTTCGCTGTTATTAGTGAGATTGTGCAGATTGCCACAGTTATTTCACTGGTTTTCGCTGTTATTAGTGAGGCTTTGCAGATTGTGGCTGTTATTTCAGTGGTTTTCGCTGTTATTAGTGAGGCTTTGCAGATTGTGACTGTTATTTCAGTGGTTTTCGCTGTTATTAGTGAGGTTGTGCAGATTGCAACAGTTATTTCACTGGTTTTCGCTGTTATTAGTGAGGCTTTGCAGATTGTGACTGTTATTTCAGTGGTTTTCGCTGTTATTAGTGAGGTTGTGCAGATTGCCACAGTTATTTCACTGGTTTTCGCTGTTATTAGTGAGGCTTTGCAGATTGTGACTGTTATTTCAGTGGTTTTCGCTGTTATTAGTGAGGTTGTGCAGATTGCCACAGTTATTTCACTGGTTTTCGCTGTTATAAGTGAGGCTTTGCAGATTGTGACTGTTATTTCAGTGGTTTTCGCTGTTATTAGTGAGGTTGTGCAGATTGCCACAGTTATTTCAGTGGTTTTCGCTGTTATAAGTGAGGCTTTGCAGATTGTGACTGTTATTTCAGTGGTTTTCGCTGTTATTAGTGAGGTTGTGCAGATTGCCACAGTTATTTCACTGGTTTTCGGTGTTATTAGTGAGGCTTTGCAGATTGTGACTGTTATTTCAGTGGTTTTCGCTGTTATTAGTGAGGTTGTGCAGATTGCCACAGTTATTTCACTGGTTTTCGCTGTTATTAGTGAGGCTTTGCAGATTGTGACTGTTATTTCAGTGGTTTTCGCTGTTATTAGTGAGGTTGTGCAGATTGCCACAGTTATTTCACTGGTTTTCGCTGTTATTAGTGAGGCTTTGCAGATTGTGACTGTTATTTCAGTGGTTTTCGCTGTTATTAGTGAGGTTGTGCAGATTGCCACAGTTATTTCACTGGTTTTCGCTGTTATTAGTGAGGCTTTGCAGATTGTGACTGTTATTTCAGTGGTTTTCGCTGTTTTTAGTGAGGTTGTGCAGATTGCCACAGTTATTTCACTGGTTTTCGCTGTTATAAGTGAGGCTTTGCAGATTGTGACTGTTATTTCAGTGGTTTTCGCTGTTATTAGTGAGGTTGTGCAGATTGCCACAGTTATTTCAGTGGTTTTCGCTGTTATAAGTGAGGCTTTGCAGATTGTGACTGTTATTTCAGTGGTTTTCGCTGTTATTAGTGAGGTTGTGCAGATTGCCACAGTTATTTCACTGGTTTTCCCTGTTATAAGTGAGGCTTTGCAGATTGTGACTGTTATTTCAGTGGTTTTCGCTGTTATTAGTGAGGTTGTGCAGATTGCCACAGTTATTTCACTGGTTTTCGCTGTTATTAGTGAGGCTTTGCAGATTGTGACTGTTATTTCAGTGGTTTTCGCTGTTATAAGTGAGGTTGTGCAGATTGCCACAGTTATTTCACTGGTTTTCGCTGTTATTAGTGAGGCTTTGCAGATTGTGACTGTTATTTCAGTGGTTTCGCTGTTATTAGTGAGGTTGTGCAGATTGCCACAGTTATTTCACTGGTTTTCGCTGTTATAAGTGAGGCTTTGCAGATTGTGACTGTTATTTCAGTGGTTTTCGCTGTTATTAGTGAGGTTGTGCAGATTGCCACAGTTATTTCACTGGTTTTCGCTGTTATAAGTGAGGCTTTGCAGATTGTGACTGTTATTTCAGTGGTTTTCGCTGTTATTAGTGAGGTTGTGCAGATTGCCACAGTTATTTCACTGGTTTTCGCTGTTATTAGTGAGGCTTTGCAGATTGTGACTGTTATTTCAGTGGTTTTCGCTGTTATTAGTGAGGTTGTGCAGATTGCCACAGTTATTTCACTGGTTTTCGCTGTTATTAGTGAGGCTTTGCAGATTGTGACTGTTATTTCAGTGGTTTCGCTGTTATTAGTGAGGTTGTGCAGATTGCCACAGTTATTTCACTGGTTTTCGCTGTTATAAGTGAGGCTTTGCAGATTGTGACTGTTATTTCAGTGGTTTTCGCTGTTATTAGTGAGATTGTGCAGATTGCCACAGTTATTTCACTGGTTTTCGCTGTTATTAGTGAGGCTTTGCAGATTGTGACTGTTATTTCAGTGGTTTTCGCTGTTATTAGTGAGGTTGTGCAGATTGCCACAGTTATTTCACTGGTTTTCGCTGTTATTAGTGAGGCTTTGCAGATTGTGACTGTTATTTCAGTGGTTTTCGCTGTTATTAGTGAGGTTGTGCAGATTGCCACAGTTATTTCACTGGTTTTCGCTGTTATTAGTGAGGCTTTGCAGATTGTGACTGTTATTTCAGTGGTTTTGCTGTTATTAGTGAGGTTGTGCAGATTGCCACAGTTATTTCACTGGTTTTCGCTGTTATAAGTGAGGCTTTGCAGATTGTGACTGTTATTTCAGTGGTTTTCGCTGTTATTAGTGAGATTGTGCAGATTGCCACAGTTATTTCACTGGTTTTCGCTGTTATAAGTGAGGCTTTGCAGATTGTGACTGTTATTTCAGTGGTTTTCGCTGTTATTAGTGAGGTTGTGCAGATTGCCACAGTTATTTCACTGGTTTTCGCTGTTATAAGTGAGGCTTTGCAGATTGTGACTGTTATTTCAGTGGTTTTCGCTGTTATTAGTGAGGTTGTGCAGATTGCCACAGTTATTTCACTGGTTTTCGCTGTTATTAGTGAGGCTTTGCAGATTGTGACTGTTATTTCAGTGGTTTTCGCTGTTATTAGTGAGGTTGTGCAGATTGCCACAGTTATTTCACTGGTTTTCGCTGTTATTAGTGAGGCTTTGCAGATTGTGACTGTTATTTCAGTAATTTTCGCTGTTATTAGTGAGGTTGTGCAGATTGCCACAGTTATTTCACTGGTTTTCGCTGTTATTAGTGAGGCTTTGCAGATTGTGACTGTTATTTCAGTGGTTTTCGCTGTTATTAGTGAGGTTGTGCAGATTGCCACAGTTATTTCACTGGTTTTCGCTGTTATTAGTGAGGTTGTGCAGATTGCCACAGTTATTTCACTGGTTTTCGCTGTTATTAGTGAGGCTTTGCAGATTGTGACTGTTATTTCAGTGGTTTTCGCTGTTATTAGTGAGGTTGTGCAGATTGCCACAGTTATTTCACTGGTTTTCGCTGTTATTAGTGAGGCTTTGCAGATTGTGACTGTTATTTCAGTGGTTTTCGCTGTTATTAGTGAGGTTGTGCAGATTGCCACAGTTATTTCACTGGTTTTCGCTGTTATTAGTGAGGCTTTGCAGATTGTGACTGTTATTTCAGTGGTTTTCGCTGTTATTAGTGAGGTTGTGCAGATTGCCACAGTTATTTCACTGGTTTTCGCTGTTATAAGTGAGGCTTTGCAGATTGTGACTGTTATTTCAGTGGTTTTCGCTGTTATTAGTGAGGTTGTGCAGATTGCCACAGTTATTTCAGTGGTTTTCGCTGTTATAAGTGAGGCTTTGCAGATTGTGACTGTTATTTCAGTGGTTTTCGCTGTTATTAGTGAGGTTGTGCAGATTGCCACAGTTATTTCACTGGTTTTCGCTGTTATAAGTGAGGCTTTGCAGATTGTGACTGTTATTTCAGTGGTTTTCGCTGTTATTAGTGAGGTTGTGCAGATTGCCACAGTTATTTCACTGGTTTTCGCTGTTATAAGTGAGGCTTTGCAGATTGTGACTGTTATTTCAGTGGTTTTCGCTGTTATTAGTGAGGTTGTGCAGATTGCCACAGTTATTTCACTGGTTTTCGCTGTTATTAGTGAGGCTTTGCAGATTGTGACTGTTATTTCAGTGGTTTTCGCTGTTATTAGTGAGGTTGTGCAGATTGCCACAGTTATTTCACTGGTTTTCGCTGTTATTAGTGAGGCTTTGCAGATTGTGACTGTTATTTCAGTGGTTTTCGCTGTTATTAGTGAGGTTGTGCAGATTGCCACAGTTATTTCACTGGTTTTCGCTGTTATTAGTGAGGTTGTGCAGATTGCCACAGTTATTTCACTGGTTTTCGCTGTTATTAGTGAGGCTTTGCAGATTGTGACTGTTATTTCAGTGGTTTTCGCTGTTATTAGTGAGGTTGTGCAGATTGCCACAGTTATTTCACTGGTTTTCGCTGTTATTAGTGAGGCTTTGCAGATTGTGACTGTTATTTCAGTGGTTTTCGCTGTTATTAGTGAGGTTGTGCAGATTGCCACAGTTATTTCACTGGTTTTCGCTGTTATTAGTGAGGCTTTGCAGATTGTGACTGTTATTTCAGTGGTTTTCGCTGTTATTAGTGAGGTTGTGCAGATTGCCACAGTTATTTCACTGGTTTTCGCTGTTATAAGTGAGGCTTTGCAGATTCTGACTGTTATTTCAGTGGTTTTCGCTGTTATTAGTGAGGTTGTGCAGATTGCCACAGTTATTTCAGTGGTTTTTCGCTGTTATAAGTGAGGCTTTGCAGATTGTGACTGTTATTTCAGTGGTTTTCGCTGTTATTAGTGAGGTTGTGCAGATTGCCACAGTTATTTCACTGGTTTTCGCTGATATAAGTGAGGCTTTGCAGATTGTGACTGTTATTTCAGTGGTTTTCGCTGTTATTAGTGAGGTTGTGCAGATTGCCACAGTTATTTCACTGGTTTTCGCTGTTATAAGTGAGGCTTTGCAGATTGTGACTGTTATTTCAGTGGTTTTCGCTGTTATTAGTGAGGTTGTGCAGATTGCCACAGTTATTTCACTGGTTTTCGCTGTTATTAGTGAGGGTTTGCAGATTGTGACTGTTATTTCAGTGGTTTTCGCTGTTATTAGTGAGGTTGTGCAGATTGCCACAGTTATTTCACTGGTTTTCGATGTTATTAGTGAGGCTTTGCAGATTGTGACTGTTATTTCAGTGGTTTTCGCTGTTATTAGTGAGGCTTTGCAGATTGTGACTGTTATTTCAGTGGTTTTCGCTGTTATTAGTGAGGTTGTGCAGATTGCCACAGTTATTTCACTGGTTTTCGCTGTTATAAGTGAGGCTTTGCAGATTGTGACTGTTATTTCAGTGGTTTTCGCTGTTATTAGTGAGGCTTTGCAGATTGTGACTGTTATTTCAGTGGTTTTCGCTGTTATTAGTGAGATTGTGCAGATTGCCACAGTTATTTCACTGGTTTTCGCTGTTATTAGTGAGGCTTTGCAGATTGTGACTGTTATTTCAGTGGTTTTCGCTGTTATTAGTGAGGTTGTGCAGATTGCCACAGTTATTTCACTGGTTTTCGCTGTTATTAGTGAGGCTTTGCAGATTGTGACTGTTATTTCAGTGGTTTTCGCTGTTATTAGTGAGGTTGTGCAGATTGCCACAGTTATTTCACTGGTTTTCGCTGTTATAAGTGAGGCTTTGCAGATTGTGACTGTTATTTCAGTGGTTTTCGCTGTTATTAGTGAGGTTGAGCAGATTGCCACAGTTATTTCAGTGGTTTTCGCTGTTATAAGTGAGGCTTTGCAGATTGTGACTGTTATTTCAGTGGTTTTCGCTGTTATTAGTGAGGTTGTGCAGATTGCCACAGTTATTTCACTGGTTTTCGCTGTTATAAGTGAGGCTTTGCAGATTGTGACTGTTATTTCAGTGGTTTTCGCTGTTATTAGTGAGGTTGTGCAGATTGCCACAGTTATTTCACTGGTTTTCGCTGTTATAAGTGAGGCTTTGCAGATTGTGACTGTTATTTCAGTGGTTTTCGCTGTTATTAGTGAGGTTGTGCAGATTGCCACAGTTATTTCACTGGTTTTCGCTGTTATTAGTGAGGCTTTGCAGATTGTGACTGTTATTTCAGTGGTTTTCGCTGTTATTAGTGAGGTTGTGCAGATTGCCACAGTTATTTCACTGGTTTTCGCTGTTATTAGTGAGGCTTTGCAGATTGTGACTGTTATTTCAGTGGTTTTCGCTGTTATTAGTGAGGCTGTGCAGATTGCCACAGTTATTTCATTGGTTTTCGCTGTTATTAGTGAGGCTTTGCAGATTGTGACTGTTATTTCAGTGGTTTTCGCTGTTATTAGTGAGGTTGTGAAGATTGCCACAGTTATTTCACTTGTTTTCGCTGTTATTAGTGAGGCTTTGCAGATTGTGACTGTTATTTCAGTGGTTTTCGCTGTTATTAGTGAGGTTGTGCAGATTGCCTCAGTTATTTCACTGGTTTTCGCTGTTATTAGTGAGGCTTTGCAGATTGTGACTGTTATTTCAGTGGTTTTCGCTGTTATTAGTGAGGTTGTGCAGATTGCCACAGTTATTTCACTGGTTTTCGCTGTTATTAGTGAGGCTTTGCAGATTGTGACTGTTATTTCAGTGGTTTTCGCTGTTATTAGTGAGGTTGTGCAGGTTGCCACAGTTATTTCACTGGTTTTCGCTGTTATTAGTGAGGCTTTGCAGATTGTGACTGTTATTTCAGTGGTTTTCGCTGTTATTAGTGAGGTTGTGCAGATTGCCACAGTTATTTCACTGGTTTTCGCTGTTATAAGTGAGGCTTTGCAGATTGTGACTGTTATTTCAGTGGTTTTCGCTGTTATTAGTGAGGTTGTGCAGATTGCCACAGTTATTTCACTGGTTTTTCGCTGTTATAAGTGAGGCTTTGCAGATTGTGACTGTTATTTCAGTGGTTTTCGCTGTTATTAGTGAGATTGTGCAGATTGCCACAGTTATTTCACTGGTTTTCGCTGTTATAAGTGAGGCTTTGCAGATTGTGACTGTTATTTCAGTGGTTTTCGCTGTAATTAGTGAGATTGTGCAGATTGCCACAGTTATTTCACTGGTTTTCGCTGTTATTAGTGAGGCTTTGCAGATTGTGACTGTTATTTCAGTGGTTTTCGCTGTTATAAGTGAGGCTTTGCAGATTGTGACTGTTATTTCAGTGGTTTTCGCTGTTATTAGTGAGGTTGTGCAGATTGCCACAGTTATTTCACTGGTTTTCGCTGTTATAAGTGAGGCTTTGCAGATTGTGACTGTTATTTCAGTGGTTTTCGCTGTTATTAGTGAGGTTGTGCAGACTGCCACAGTTATTTCACTGGTTTTCGCTGTTATAAGTGAGGCTTTGCAGATTGTGACTGTTATTTCAGTGGTTTTCGCTGTTATTAGTGAGGCTTTGCAGATTGTGGCTGTTATTTCAGTGGTTTTCGCTGTTATTAGTGAGGTTGTGCAGATTGCCACAGTTATTTCACTGGTTTTCGCTGTTATAAGTGAGGCTTTGCAGATTGTGACTGTTATTTCAGTGGTTTTCGCTGTTATTAGTGAGATTGTGCAGATTGCCACAGTTATTTCACTGGTTTTCGCTGTTATTAGTGAGGCTTTGCAGATTGTGACTGTTATTTCAGTGGTTTTCGCTGTTATTAGTGAGGTTGTGCAGATTGCCACAGTTATTTCACTGGTTTTCGCTGTTATAAGTGAGGCTTTGCAGATTGTGACTGTTATTTCAGTGGTTTTCGCTGTTATTAGTGAGGTTGTGCAGATTGCCACAGTTATTTCACTGGTTTTCGCTGTTATTAGTGAGGCTTTGCAGATTGTGACTGTTATTTCAGTGGTTTTCGCTGTTATTAGTGAGGTTGTGCAGATTGCCACAGTTATTTCACTGGTTTTCGCTGTTATAAGTGAGGCTTTGCAGATTGTGACTGTTATTTCAGTGGTTTTCGCTGTTATTAGTGAGATTGTGCAGATTGCCACAGTTATTTCACTGGTTTTCGCTGTTATTAGTGAGGCTTTGCAGATTGTGACTGTTATTTCAGTGGTTTTCGCTGTTATTAGTGAGGTTGTGCAGATTGCCACAGTTACTTCACTGGTTTTCGCTGTTATTAGTGAGGCTTTGCAGATTGTGACTGTTATTTCAGTGGTTTTCGCTGTTATTAGTGAGGCTTTGCAGATTGTGACAGTTATTTCAGTGGTTTTCGCTGTTATTAGTGAGGCTTTGCAGATTGTGACTGTTATTTCAGTGGTTTTCGCTGTTATTAGTGAGGTTGTGCAGATTGCCACAGTTATTTCACTGGTTTTCGCTGTTATAAGTGAGGCTTTGCAGATTGTGACTGTTATTTCAGTGGTTTTCGCTGTTATTAGTGAGGTTGTGCAGATTGCCACAGTTATTTCACTGGTTTTCGCTGTTATTAGTGAGGCTTTGCAGATTGTGACTGTTATTTCAGTGGTTTTCGCTGTTATTAGTGAGGTTGTGCAGATTGCCACAGTTATTTCACTGGTTTTCGCTGTTATAAGTGAGGCTTTGCAGATTGTGACTGTTATTTCAGTGGTTTTCGCTGTTATTAGTGAGATTGTGCAGATTGCCACAGTTATTTCACTGGTTTTCGCTGTTATTAGTGAGGCTTTGCAGATTGTGACTGTTATTTCAGTGGTTTTCGCTGTTATAAGTGAGGCTTTGCAGATTGTGACTGTTATTTCAGTGGTTTTCGCTGTTATTAGTGAGGTTGTGCAGATTGCCACAGTTATTTCACTGGTTTTCGCTGTTATTAGTGAGGCTTTGCAGATTGTGACTGTTATTTCAGTGGTTTTCGCTGTTATTAGTGAGTTTGTGCAGATTGCCACAGTTATTTCACTGGTTTTCGCTGTTATAAGTGAGGCTTTGCAGATTGTGACTGTTATTTAAGTGGTTTTCGCTGTTATTAGTGAGGTTGTGCAGATTGCCACAGTTATTTCACTGGTTTTCGCTGTTATAAGTGAGGCTTTGCAGATTGTGACTGTTATTTCAGTGGTTTTCGCTGTTATTAGTGAGGTTGTGCAGATTGCCACAGTTATTTCACTGGTTTTCGCTGTTATTAGTGAGGCTTTGCAGATTGTGACTGTTATTTCAGTGGTTTTCGCTGTTATTAGTGAGGTTGTGCAGATTGCCACAGTTATTTCACTGGTTTTCGCTGTTATTAGTGAGGTTGTGCAGATTGCCACAGTTATTTCACTGGTTTTCGCTGTTATTAGTGAGGCTTTGCAGATTGTGACTGTTATTTCAGTGGTTTTCGCTGTTATTAGTGAGGTTGTGCAGATTGCCACAGTTATTTCACTGGTTTTCGCTGTTATAAGTGAGGTTGTGCAGATTGCCACAGTTATTTCACTGGTTTTCGCTGTTATTAGTGAGGCTTTGCAGATTGTGACTGCTATTTCAGTGGTTTTCGCTGTTATTAGTGAGGTTGTGCAGATTGCCACAGTTATTTCACTGGTTTTCGCTGTTATTAGTGAGGCTTTGCAGATTGTGACTGTTATTTCAGTGGTTTTCGCTGTTATTAGTGAGGTTGTGCAGATTGCCACAGTTATTTCACTGGTTTTCGCTGTTATTAGTGAGGCTTTGCAGATTGTGACTGTTATTTCAGTGGTTTTCGCTGTTATTAGTGAGGTTGTGCAGATTGCCACAGTTATTTCACTGGTTTTTCGCTGTTATAAGTGAGGCTTTGCAGATTGTGACTGTTATTTCAGTGGTTTTCGCTGTTATTAGTGAGGTTGTGCAGATTGCCACAGTTATTTCACTGGTTTTCGCTGTTATTAGTGAGGCTTTGCAGATTGTGACTGTTATTTCAGTGGTTTTCGCTGTTATTAGTGAGGTTGTGCAGATTGCCACAGTTATTTCACTGGTTTTCGCTGTTATTAGTGAGGCTTTGCAGATTGTGACTGTTATTTCAGTGGTTTTCGCTGTTATTAGTGAGGTTGTGCAGATTGCCACAGTTATTTCACTGGTTTTTGCTGTTATTAGTGAGGCTTTGCAGATTTTGACTGTTATTTCAGTGGTTTTCGCTGTTATTAGTGAGGTTGTGCAGATTGCCACAGTTATTTCACTGGTTTTCGCTGTTATTAGTGAGGCTTTGCAGATTGTGACTGTTATTTGAGTGGTTTTCGCTGTTATTAGTGAGGTTGTGCAGATTGCCACAGTTATTTCACTGGTTTTCGCTGTTATAAGTGAGGCTTTGCAGATTGTGACTGTTATTTCAGTGGTTTTCGCTGTTATTAGTGAGATTGTGCAGATTGCCACAGTTATTTCACTGGTTTTCGCTGTTATTAGTGAGGCTTTGCAGATTGTGACTGTTATTTCAGTGGTTTTCGCTGTTAATAGTGAGGTTGTGCAGATTGCCACAGTTATTTCACTGGTTTTCGCTGTTATTAGTGAGGCTTTGCAGATTGTGACTGTTATTTCAGTGGTTTTCGCTGTTATTAGTGAGGTTGTGCAGATTGCCACAGTTATTTCACTGGTTTTCGCTGTTATTAGTGAGGCTTTGCAGATTGTGACTGTTATTTCAGTGGTTTTCGCTGTTATTAGTGAGGTTGTGCAGATTGCCACAGTTATTTCACTGGTTTTCGCTGTTATAAGTGAGGCTTTGCAGATTGTGACTGTTATTTCAGTGGTTTTGGCTGTTATTAGTGAGGTTGTGCAGATTGCCACAGTTATTTCACTGGTTTTCGCTGTTATAAGTGAGGCTTTGCAGATTGTGACTGTTATTTCAGTGGTTTTCGCTGTTATTAGTGAGATTGTGCAGATTGCCACAGTTATTTCACTGGTTTTCGCTATTATAAGTGAGGCTTTGCAGATTGTGACTGTTATTTCAGTGGTTTTCGCTGTTATTAGTGAGGTTGTGCAGATTCCCACAGTTATTTCACTGGTTTTCGCTGTTATAAGTGAGGCTTTGCAGATTGTGACTGTTATTTCAGTGGTTTTCGCTGTTATTAGTGAGGTTGTGCAGATTGCCACAGTTATTTCACTGGTTTTCGCTGTTATAAGTGAGGCTTTGCAGATTGTGACTATTATTTCAGTGGTTTTCGCTGTTATTAGTGAGGTTGTGCAGATTGCCACAGTTATTTCAGTGGTTTTCGCTGTTATAAGTGAGGCTTTGCAGATTGTGACTGTTATTTCAGTGGTTTTCGCTGTTATTAGTGAGGTTGTGCAGATTGCCACAGTTATTTCACTGGTTTTCGCTGTTATAAGTGAGGCTTTGCAGATTGTGACTGTTATTTCAGTGGTTTTCGCTGTTATTAGTGAGGTTGTGCAGATTGCCACAGTTATTTCACTGGTTTTCGCTGTTATTAGTGAGGCTTTGCAGATTGTGACTGTTATTTCAGTGGTTTTCGCTGTTATTAGTGAGGTTGTGCAGATTGCCACAGTTATTTCACTGGTTTTCGCTGTTATAAGTGAGGCTTTGCAGATTGTGACTGTTATTTCAGTGGTTTTCGCTGTTATTAGTGAGGTTGTGCAGATTGCCACAGTTATTTCACTGGTTTTCGCTGTTATAAGTGAGGCTTTGCAGATTGTGACTGTTATTTCAGTGGTTTTCGCTGTTATTAGTGAGATTGTGCAGATTGCCACAGTTATTTCACTGGTTTTCGCTGTTATAAGTGAGGCTTTGCAGATTGTGACTGTTATTTCAGTGGTTTTCGCTGTTATTAGTGAGGTTGTGCAGATTGCCACAGTTATTTCACTGGTTTTCGCTGTTATTAGTGAGGCTTTGCAGATTGTGACTGTTATTTCAGTGGTTTTCGCTGTTATTAGTGAGGTTGTGCAGATTGCCACAGTTATTTCACTGGTTTTCGCTGTTATAAGTGAGGCTTTGCAGATTGTGACTGTTATTTCAGTGGTTTTCGCTGTTATTAGTGAGATTGTGCAGATTGCCACAGTTATTTCACTGGTTTTCGCTGTTATTAGTGAGGCTTTGCAGATTGTGACTGTTATTTCAGTGGTTTTCGCTGTTATAAGTGAGGCTTTGCAGATTGTGACTGTTATTTCAGTGGTTTTCGCTGTTATTAGTGAGGTTGTGCAGATTGCCACAGTTATTTCACTGGTTTTCGCTGTTATTAGTGAGGCTTTGCAGATTGTGACTGTTATTTCAGTGGTTTTCGCTGTTATTAGTGAGGTTGTGCAGATTGCCCACAGTTATTTCACTGGTTTTCGCTGTTATAAGTGAGGCTTTGCAGATTGTGACTGTTATTTCAGTGGTTTTCGCTGTTATTAGTGAGGTTGTGCAGATTGCCACAGTTATTTCACTGGTTCTCGCTGTTATTAGTGAGGCTTTGCAGATTGTGACTGTTATTTCAGTGGTTTTCGCTGTTATTAGTGAGGTTGTGCAGATTGCCCCAGTTATTTCACTGGTTTTCGCTGTTATTAGTGAGGCTTTGCAGATTGTGAATGTTATTTCAGTGGTTTTCGCTGTTATTAGTGAGGTTGTGCAGATTGCCACAGTTATTTCACTGGTTTTCGCTGTATTAGTGAGGTTTTGCAGATTGTGACTGTTATTTCAGTGGTTTTCGCTGTTATTAGTGAGGTTGTGCAGATTGCCACAGTTATTTCACTGGTTTTCGCTGTTATTAGTGAGGTTGTGCAGATTGCCACAGTTATTTCACTGGTTTTCGCTGTTATTAGTGAGGCTTTGCAGATTGTGACTGTTATTTCAGTGGTTTTCGCTGTTATTAGTGAGGTTCTGCAGATTGCCACAGTTATTTCACTGGTTTCGCTGTTATTAGTGAGGTTGTGCAGATTGCCACAGTTATTTCACTGGTTTTCGCTGTTATTAGTGAGGCTTTGCAGATTGTGACTGTTATTCAGTGGTTTTCGCTGTTATTAGTGAGGTTGTGCAGATTGCCACAGTTATTTCACTGGTTTTCGCTGTATTAGTGAGGTTGTGCAGATTGCCACAGTTATTTCACTGGTTTTCGCTGTTATGAGTGAGGCTTTGCAGATTGTGACTGTTATTTCAGTGATTTTCGCTGTTATTAGTGAGGTTGTGCAGATTGCCACAGTTATTTCACTGGTTTTCGCTGTTATAAGTGAGGCTTTGCAGATTGTGACTGTTATTTCAGTGGTTTTCGCTGTTATTAGTGAGGTTGTGCAGATTGCCACAGTTATTTCACTGGTTTTCGCTGTTATTAGTGAGGCTTTGCAGATTGTGACTGTTATTTCAGTGGTTTTCGCTGTTATTAGTGAGGTTGTGCAGATTGCCACAGTTATTTCACTGGTTTTCGCTGTTATTAGTGAGGCTTTGCAGATTGTGACTGTTATTTCAGTGGTTTTCGCTGTTATTAGTGAGGTTGTGCAGATTGCCACAGTTATTTCACTGGTTTTCGCTGTTATAAGTGAGGCTTTGCAGATTGTGACTGTCATTTCAGTGGTTTTCGCTGTTATTAGTGAGGTTGTGCAGATTGCCACAGTTATTTCAGTGGTTTTCACTGTTATTAGTGAGGCTTTGCAGATTGTGACTGTTATTTCAGTGGTTTTCGCTGTTATTAGTGAGGTTGTGCAGATTGCCACAGTTATTTCACTGGTTTTCGCTGTTATTAGTGAGGCTTTGCAGATTGTGACTGTTATTTCAGTGGTTTTCGCTGTTATTAGTGAGGTTGTGCAGATTGCCACAGTTATTTCACTGGTTTTCGCTGTTATTAGTGAGGCTTTGCAGATTGTGACTGTTATTTCAGTGGTTTTCGCTGTTATTAGTGAGGTTGTGCAGATTGCCACAGTTATTTCACTGGTTTTCGCTGTTATTAGTGAGGCTTTGCAGATTGTGACTGTTATTTCAGTGGTTTTCGCTGTTATTAGTGAGGTTGTGCAGATTGCCACAGTTATTTCACTGGTTTTCGCTGTTATTAGTGAGGCTTTGCAGATTGTGACTGTTATTTCAGTGGTTTTCGCTGTTATTAGTGAGGTTGTGCAGATTGCCACAGTTATTTCAGTGGTTTTCGCTGTTATTAGTGAGGCTTTGCAGATTGTGACTGTTATTTCAGTGGTTTTCGCTGTTATTAGTGAGGTTGTGCAGATTGCCACAGTTATTTCAGTGGTTTTCGCTGTTATTAGTGAGGCTTTGCAGATTGTGACTGTTATTTCAGTGGTTTTCGCTGTTATTAGTGAGGTTGTGCAGATTGCCACAGTTATTTCACTGGTTTTCGCTGTTATAAGTGAGGCTTTGCAGATTGTGACTGTTATTTCAGTGGTTTTCGCTGTTATTAGTGAGATTGTGCAGATTGCCACAGTTATTTCAGTGGTTTTCGCTGTTATTAGTGAGGCTTTGCAGATTGTGACTGTTATTTCAGTGGTTTTCGCTGTTATTAGTGAGGTTGTGCAGATTGCCACAGTTATTTCACTGGTTTTCGCTGTTATTAGTGAGGCTTTGCAGATTGTGACTGTTATTTCAGTGGTTTTCGCTGTTATTAGTGAGGTTGTGCAGATTGCCACAGTTATTTCACTGGTTTTCGCTGTTATTAGTGAGGCTTTGCAGATTGTGACTGTTATTTCAGTGGTTTTCGCTGTTATTAGTGAGGTTGTGCAGATTGCCACAGTTATTTCACTGGTTTTCGCTGTTATTAGTGAGGCTTTGCAGATTGTGACTGTTATTTCAGTGGTTTTCGCTGTTATTAGTGAGGTTGTGCAGATTGCCACAGTTATTTCAGTGGTTTTCGCTGTTATTAGTGAGGCTTTGCAGATTGTGACTGTTATTTCAGTGGTTTTCGCTGTTATTAGTGAGGTTGTGCAGATTGCCACTGTTATTTCACCAGTGGTTTTCGCTGTTATTAGTGAGGTTGTGCAGATTGCCACAGTTATTTCAGTGGTTTTCGCTGTTATAAGTGAGGCTTTGCAGATTGTGACTGTTATTTCAGTGGTTTTCGCTGTTATTAGTGAGGTTGTGCAGATTGCCACAGTTATTTCACTGGTTTTCGCTGTTATTAGTGAGGCTTTGCAGATTGTGACTGTTATTTCAGTGGTTTTCGCTGTTATTAGTGAGGTTGTGCAGATTGCCACAGTTATTTCACTGGTTTTCGCTGTTATTAGTGAGGCTTTGCAGATTGTGACTGTTATTTCAGTGGTTTTCGCTGTTATAAGTGAGGTTGTGCAGATTGCCACAGTTATTTCACTGGTTTTCGCTGTTATAAGTGAGGCTTTGCAGATTGTGACTGTTATTTCAGTGGTTTTCGCTGTTATTAGTGAGGTTGTGCAGATTGCCACAGTTATTTCAGTGGTTTTCGCTGTTATAAGTGAGGCTTTGCAGATTGTGACTGTTATTTCAGTGGTTTTCGCTGTTATTAGTGAGGTTGTGCAGATTGTGACTGTTATTTCAGTGGTTTTCGCTGTTATTAGTGAGGTTGTGCAGATTGCCACAGTTATTTCACTGGTTTTCGCTGTTATAAGTGAGGCTTTGCAGATTGTGACTGTTATTTCAGTGGTTTTCGCTGTTATTAGTGAGGTTGTGCAGATTGCCACAGTTATTTCAGTGGTTTTCGCTGTTATAAGTGAGGCTTTGCAGATTGTGACTGTTATTTCAGTGGTTTTCGCTGTTATTAGTGAGGTTGTGCAGATTGCCACAGTTATTTCACTGGTTTTCGCTGTTATTAGTGAGGCTTTGCAGATTGTGACTGTTATTTCAGTGGTTTTCGCTGTTATTAGTGAGGTTGTGCAGATTGCCACAGTTATTTCACTGGTTTTCGCTGTTATTAGTGAGGCTTTGCAGATTGTGACTGTTATTTCAGTGGTTTTCGCTGTTATAAGTGAGGTTGTGCAGATTGCCACAGTTATTTCACTGGTTTTCGCTGTTATAAGTGAGGCTTTGCAGATTGTGACTGTTATTTCAGTGGTTTTCGCTGTTATTAGTGAGGTTGTGCAGATTGCCACAGTTATTTCAGTGGTTTTCGCTGTTATAAGTGAGGCTTTGCAGATTGTGACTGTTATTTCAGTGGTTTTCGCTGTTATTAGTGAGGTTGTGCAGATTGCCACAGTTATTTCACTGGTTTTCGCTGTTATAAGTGAGGCTTTGCAGATTGTGACTGTTATTTCAGTGGTTTTCGCTGTTATTAGTGAGGTTGTGCAGATTGCCACAGTTATTTCACTGGTTTTCGCTGTTATAAGTGAGGCTTTGCAGATTGTGACTGTTATTTCAGTGGTTTTCGCTGTTATTAGTGAGGTTGTGCAGATTTCCACAGTTATTTCACTGGTTTTCGCTGTTATTAGTGAGGCTTTGCAGATTGTGACTGTTATTTCAGTGGTTTTCGCCGTTATTAGTGAGGTTGTGCAGATTGCCACAGTTATTTCACTGGTTTTCGCTGTTATTAGTGAGGCTTTGCAGATTGTGACTGTTATTTCAGTGGTTTTCGCTGTTATTAGTGAGGTTGTGCAAGATTGCCACAGTTATTTCACTGGTTTTCGCTGTCATTAGTGAGGTTGTGCAGATTGCCACAGTTATTTCACTGGTTTTCGCTGTTATTAGTGAGGCTTTGCAGATTGTGACTGTTATTTCAGTGGTTTCGCTGTTATTAGTGAGGTTGTGCAGATTGCCACAGTTATTTCACTGGTTTTCGCTGTTATTAGTGAGGCTTTGCAGATTGTGACTGTTATTTCAGTGGTTTTCGCTGTTATTAGTGAGGTTGTGCAGATTGCCACAGTTATTTCACTGGTTTTCGCTGTTATTAGTGAGGCTTTGCAGATTGTGACTGTTATTTCAGTGGTTTTCGCTGTTATTAGTGATCTTGTGCAGATTGCCACAGTTATTTCACTGGTTTTCGCTGTTATAAGTGAGGCTTTGCAGATTGTGACTGTTATTTCAGTGGTTTTCGCTGTTATTAGTGAGGTTGTGCAGATTGCCACAGTTATTTCACTGGTTTTCGCTGTTATTAGTGAGGCTTTGCAGATTGTGACTGTTATTTCAGTGGTTTTCGCTGTTATTAGTGAGGTTGTGCAGATTGCCACAGTTATTTCACTGGTTTTCGCTGTTATAAGTGAGGCTTTGCAGATTGTGACTGTTATTTCAGTGGTTTTCGCTGTTATTAGTGAGGCTTTGCAGATTGTGACTGTTATTTCAGTGGTTTTCGCTGTTATTAGTGAGGTTGTGCAGATTGCCACAGTTATTTCACTGGTTTTCGCTGTTGTTAGTGAGGCTTTGCAGATTGTGACTGTTATTTCAGTGGTTTTCGCTGTTATAAGTGAGGCTTTGCAGATTGTGACTGTTATTTCAGTGGTTTTCGCTGTTATTAGTGAGGTTGTGCAGATTGCCACAGTTATTTCACTGGTTTTCGCTGTTATTAGTGAGGCTTTGCAGATTGTGACTGTTATTTCAGTGGTTTTCGCTGTTATTAGTGAGGTTGTGCAGATTGCCACAGTTATTTCACTGGTTTTCGCTGTTATAAGTGAGGCTTTGCAGATTGTGACTGTTATTTCAGTGGTTTTCGCCGTTATTAGTGAGGCTTTGCAGATTGTGACTGTTATTTCAGTGGTTTTCGCTGTTATTAGTGAGATTGTGCAGATTGCCACAGTTATTTCACTGGTTTTCGCTGTTATTAGTGAGGCTTTGCAGATTGTGACTGTTATTTCAGTGGTTTTCGCTGTTATTAGTGAGGTTGTGCAGATTGCCACAGTTATTTCACTGGTTTTCGCTGTTATTAGTGAGGCTTTGCAGATTGTGACTGTTATTTCAGTGGTTTTCGCTGTTATAAGTGAGGTTGTGCAGATTGCCACAGTTATTTCACTGGTTTTCGCTGTTATAAGTGAGGCTTTGCAGATTGTGACTGTTATTTCAGTGGTTTTCGCTGTTATTAGTGAGGTTGTGCAGATTGCCACAGTTATTTCAGTGGTTTTCGCTGTTATAAGTGAGGCTTTGCAGATTGTGACTGTTATTTCAGTGGTTTTCGCTGTTATTAGTGAGGTTGTGCAGATTGCCACAGTTATTTCACTGGTTTTCGCTGTTATAAGTGAGGCTTTGCAGATTGTGACTGTTATTTCAGTGGTTTTCGCTGTTATTAGTGAGGTTGTGCAGATTGCCACAGTTATTTCACTGGTTTTCGCTGTTATAAGTGAGGCTTTGCAGATTGTGACTGTTATTTCAGTGGTTTTCGCTGTTATTAGTGAGGTTGTGCAGATTGCCACAGTTATTTCACTGGTTTTCGCTGTTATTAGTGAGGCTTTGCAGATTGTGACTGTTATTTCAGTGGTTTTCGCTGTTATCAGTGAGGTTGTGCAGATTGCCACAGTTATTTCACTGGTTTTCGCTGTTATTAGTGAGGCTTTGCAGATTGTGACTGTTATTTCAGTGGTTTTCGCTGTTATTAGTGAGGCTGTGCAGATTGCCACAGTTATTTCACTGGTTTTCGCTGTTATTAGTGAGGCTTTGCAGATTGTGACTGTTATTTCAGTGGTTTTCGCTGTTATTAGTGAGGTTGTGCAGATTGCCACAGTTATTTCACTGGTTTTCGCTGTTATTAGTGAGGCTTTGCAGATTGTGACAGTTATTTCAGTGGTTTTCGCTGTTATTAGTGAGGTTGTGCAGATTGCCTCAGTTATTTCACAGGTTTTCGCTGTTATTAGTGAGGCTTTGCAGATTGTGACTGTTATTTCAGTGGTTTTCGCTGTTATTAGTGAGGTTGTGCAGATTGCCACAGTTATTTCACTGGTTTTCGCTGTTATTAGTGAGGCTTTGCAGATTGTGACTGTTATTTCAGTGGTTTTCGCTGTTATTAGTGAGGTTGTGCAGATTGCCACAGTTATTTCACTGGTTTTCGCTGTTATTAGTGAGGCTTTGCAGATTGTGACTGTTATTTCAGTGGTTTTCGCTGTTATTAGTGAGGTTGTGCAGATTGCCACAGTTATTTCACTGGTTTTCGCTGTTATAAGTGAGGCTTTGCAGATTGTGACTGTTATTTCAGTGGTTTTCGCTGTTATTAGTGAGGTTGTGCAGATTGCCACAGTTATTTCACTGGTTTTCGCTGTTATAAGTGAGGCTTTGCAGATTGTGACTGTTATTTCAGTGGTTTTCGCTGTTATTAGTGAGATTGTGCAGATTGCCACAGTTATTTCACTGGTTTTCGCTGTTATAAGTGAGGCTTTGCAGATTGTGACTGTTATTTCAGTGGTTTTGCTGTTATTAGTGAGATTGTGCAGATTGCCACAGTTATTTCACTGGTTTTCGCTGTTGTTAGTGAGGCTTTGCAGATTGTGACTGTTATTTCAGTGGTTTTCGCTGTTATAAGTGAGGCTTTGCAGATTGTGACTGTTATTTCAGTGGTTTTCGCTGTTATTAGTGAGGTTGTGCAGATTGCCACAGTTATTTCACTGGTTTTCGCTGTTATTAGTGAGGCTTTGCAGATTGTGACTGTTATTTCAGTGGTTTTCGCTGTTATTAGTGAGGTTGTGCAGATTGCCACAGTTATTTCACTGGTTTTCGCTGTTATAAGTGAGGCTTTGCAGATTGTGACTGTTATTTCAGTGGTTTTCGCTGTTATTAGTGAGGCTTTGCAGATTGTGACTGTTATTTCAGTGGTTTTCGCTGTTATTAGTGAGGTTGTGCAGATTGCCACAGTTATTTCACTGGTTTTCGCTGTTATAAGTGAGGCTTTGCAGATTGTGACTGTTATTTCAGTGGTTTTCGCTGTTATTAGTGAGATTGTGCAGATTGCCACAGTTATTTCACTGGTTTTCGCTGTTATTAGTGAGGCTTTCCAGATTGTGACTGTTATTTCAGTGGTTTTCGCTGTTATTAGTGAGGTTGTGCAGATTGCCACAGTTATTTCACTGGTTTTCGCTGTTATAAGTGAGGCTTTGCAGATTGTGACTGTTATTTCAGTGGTTTTCGTTGTTATTAGTGAGGTTGTGCAGATTGCCACAGTTATTTCACTGGTTTTCGCTGTTATTAGTGAGGCTTTGCAGATTGTGACTGTTATTTCAGTGGTTTTCGCTGTTATTAGTGAGGTTGTGCAGATTGCCATAGTTATTTCACTGGTTTTCGCTGTTATAAGTGAGGCTTTGCAGATTGTGACTGTTATTTCAGTGGTTTTCGCTGTTATTAGTGAGATTGTGCAGATTGCCACAGTTATTTCACTGGTTTTCGCTGTTATTAGTGAGGCTTTGCAGATTGTGACTGTTATTTCAGTGGTTTTCGCTGTTATTAGTGAGGTTGTGCAGATTGCCACAGTTATTTCACTGGTTTTCGCTGTTATTAGTGAGGCTTTGCAGATTGTGACTGTTATTTCAGTGGTTTTCGCTGTTATTAGTGAGGCTTTGCAGATTGTGACTGTTATTTCAGTGGTTTTCGATGTTATTAGTGAGGCTTTGCAGATTGTGACTGTTATTTCAGTGGTTTTCGCTGTTATTAGTGAGGTTGTGCAGATTGCCACAGTTATTTCACTGGTTTTCGCTGTTATAAGTGAGGCTTTGCAGATTGTGACTGTTATTTCAGTGGTTTTCGCTGTTATTAGTGAGGTTGTGCAGATTGCCACAGTTATTTCACTGGTTTTCGCTGTTATTAGTGAGGCTTTGCAGATTGTGACTGTTATTTCAGTGGTTTTCGCTGTTATTAGTGAGGTTGTGCAGATTGCCACAGTTATTTCACTGGTTTTCGCTGTTATAAGTGAGGCTTTGCAGATTGTGACTGTTATTTCAGTGGTTTTCGCTGTTATTAGTGAGATTGTGCAGATTGCCACAGTTATTTCACTGGTTTTCGCTGTTATTAGTGAGGCATTGCAGATTGTGACTGTTATTTCAGTGGTTTTCGCTGTTATAAGTGAGGCTTTGCAGATTGTGACTGTTATTTCAGTGGTTTTCGCTGTTATTAGTGAGGTTGTGCAGATTGCCACAGTTATTTCACTGGTTTTCGCTGTTATTAGTGAGGCTTTACAGATTGTGACTGTTATTTCAGTGGTTTTCGCTGTTATTAGTGAGGTTGTGCAGATTGCCACAGTTATTTCACTGGTTTTCGCTGTTATAAGTGAGGCTTTGCAGATTGTGACTGTTATTTCAGTGGTTTTCGCTGTTATTAGTGAGGTTGTGCAGATTGCCACAGTTATTTCACTGGTTTTCGCTGTTATAAGTGAGGCTTTGCAGATTGTGACTGTTATTTCAGTGGTTTTCGCTGTTATTAGTGAGGTTGTGCAGATTGCCACAGTTATTTCACTGGTTTTCGCTGTTATTAGTGAGGCTTTGCAGATTGTGACTGTTATTTCAGTGGTTTTCGCTGTTATTAGTGAGGTTGTGCAGATTGCCACAGTTATTTCACTGGTTTTCGCTGTTATTAGTGAGGTTGTGCAGATTGCCACAGTTATTTCACTGGTTTTCGCTGTTATTAGTGAGGCTTTGCAGATTGTGACTGTTATTTCAGTGGTTTTCGCTGTTATTAGTGAGGTTGTGCAGATTGCCACAGTTATTTCACTGGTTTTCGCTGTTATAAGTGAGGTTGTGCAGATTGCCACAGTTATTTCACTGGTTTTCGCTGTTATTAGTGAGGCTTTGCAGATTGTGACTGTTATTTCAGTGGTTTTCGCTGTTATTAGTGAGGCTTTGCAGATTGTGACTGTTATTTCAGTGGTTTTCGCTGTTATTAGTGAGGTTGTGCAGATTGCCACAGTTATTTCACTGGTTTTCGCTGTTATAAGTGAGGCTTTGCAGATTGTGACTGTTATTTCAGTGGTTTTCGCTGTTATTAGTGAGGTTGTGCAGATTGCCACAGTTATTTCACTGGTTTTCGCTGTTATTAGTGAGGCTTTGCAGATTGTGACTGTTATTTCAGTGGTTTTCGCTGTTATTAGTGAGGTTGTGCAGATTGCCACAGTTATTTCACTGGTTTTCGCTGTTAAAAGTGAGGCTTTGCAGATTGTGACTGTTATTTCAGTGGTTTTCGCTGTTATTAGTGAGATTGTGCAGATTGCCACAGTTATTTCACTGGTTTTCGCTGTTATTAGTGAGGCTTTGCAGATTGTGACTGTTATTTCAGTGGTTTTCGCTGTTATAAGTGAGGCTTTGCAGATTGTGACTGTTATTTCAGTGGTTTTCGCTGTTATTAGTGAGGTTGTGCAGATTGCCACAGTTATTTCACTGGTTTTCGCTGTTATTAGTGAGGCTTTGCAGATTGTGACTGTTATTTCAGTGGTTTTCGCTGTTATTAGTGAGGTTGTGCAGATTGCCACAGTTATTTCACTGGTTTTCGCTGTTATAAGTGAGGCTTTGCAGATTGTGACTGTTATTTCAGTGGTTTTCGCTGTTATTAGTGAGGTTGTGCAGATTGCCACAGTTATTTCACTGGTTTTCGCTGTTATAAGTAAGGCTTTGCAGATTGTGACTGTTATTTCAGTGGTTTTCGCTGTTATTAGTGAGGTTGTGCAGATTGCCACAGTTATTTCACTGGTTTTCGCTGTTATTAGTGAGGCTTTGCAGATTGTGACTGTTATTTCAGTGGTTTTCGCTGTTATTAGTGAGGTTGTGCAGATTGCCACAGTTATTTCACTGGTTTTCGCTGTTATTAGTGAGGTTGTGCAGATTGCCACAGTTATTTCACTGGTTTTCGCTGTTATTAGTGAGGCTTTGCAGATTGTGACTGTTATTTCAGTGGTTTTCGCTGTTTTTAGTGAGGTTGTGCAGATTGCCACAGTTATTTCACTGGTTTTCGCTGTTATAAGTAAGGTTGTGCAGATTGCCACAGTTATTTCACTGGTTTTCGCTGTTATTAGTGAGGCTTTGCAGATTGTGACTGTTATTTCAGTGGTTTTCGCTGTTATTAGTGAGGTAGTGCAGATTGCCACAGTTATTTCACTGGTTTTCGCTGTTATTAGTGAGGCTTTGCAGATTGTGACTGTTATTTCAGTGGTTTTCGCTGTTATTAGTGAGGTTGTGCAGATTGCCACAGTTATTTCACTGGTTTTCGCTGTTATTAGTGAGGCTTTGCAGATTGTGACTGTTATTTCAGTGGTTTTCGCTGTTATTAGTGAGGTTGTGCAGATTGCCACAGTTATTTCACTGGTTTTCGCTGTTATAAGTGAGGCTTTGCAGATTGTGACTGTTATTTCAGTGGTTTTCGCTGTTATTAGTGAGGTTGTGCAGATTGCCACAGTTATTTCACTGGTTTTCGCTGTTATTAGTGAGGCTTTGCAGATTGTGACTGTTATTTCAGTGGTTTTCGCTGTTATTAGTGAGATTGTGCAGATTGCCACAGTTATTTCACTGGTTTTCGCTGTTATTAGTGAGGCTTTGCAGATTGTGACTGTTATTTCAGTGGTTTTCGCTGTTATTAGTGAGGTTGTGCAGATTGCCACAGTTATTTCACTGGTTTTCGCTGTTATTAGTGAGGCTTTGCAGATTGTGACTGTTATTTCAGTGGTTTTCGCTGTTATTAGTGAGGTTGTGCAGATTGCCACAGTTATTTCACTGGTTTTCGCTGTTATTAGTGAGGCTTTGCAGATTGTGACTGTTATTTGAGTGGTTTTCGCTGTTATTAGTGAGGTTGTGCAGATTGCCACAGTTATTTCACTGGTTTTCGCTGTTATAAGTGAGGCTTTGCAGATTGTGACTGTTATTTCAGTGGTTTTCGCTGTTATTAGTGAGATTGTGCAGATTGCCACAGTTATTTCACTGGTTTTCGCTGTTATTAGTGAGGCTTTGCAGATTGTGACTGTTATTTCAGTGGTTTTCGCTGTTATTAGTGAGGTTGTGCAGATTGCCACAGTTATTTCACTGGTTTTCGCTGTTATTAGTGAGGCTTTGCAGATTGTGACTGTTATTTCAGTGGTTTTCGCTGTTATTAGTGAGGTTGTGCAGATTGCCACAGTTATTTCACTGGTTTTCGCTGTTATAAGTGAGGCTTTGCAGATTGTGACTGTTATTTCAGTGGTTTTCGCTGTTATTAGTGAGGTTGTGCAGATTGCCACAGTTATTTCACTGGTTTTCGCTGTTATAAGTGAGGCTTTGCAGATTGTGACTGTTATTTCAGTGGTTTTCGCTGTTATTAGTGAGATTGTGCAGATTGCCACAGTTATTTCACTGGTTTTCGCTGTTATAAGTGAGGCTTTGCAGATTGTGACTGTTATTTCAGTGGTTTTCGCTGTTATTAGTGAGGTTGTGCAGATTGCTACAGTTATTTCACTGGTTTTCGCTGTTATAAGTGAGGCTTTGCAGATTGTGACTGTTATTTCAGTGGTTTTCGCTGTTATTAGTGAGGTTGTGCAGATTGCCACAGTTATTTCACTGGTTCTCGCTGTTATTAGTGAGGCTTCGCAGATTGTGACTGTTATTTCAGTGGTTTTCGCTGTTATTAGTGAGGTTGTGCAGATTGCCACAGTTATTTCACTGGTTTTCGCTGTTATTAGTGAGGCTTTGCAGATTGTGACTGTTATTTCATTGGTTTTCGCTGTTATTAGTGAGGTTGTGCAGATTGCCACAGTTATTTCACTGGTTTTCGCTGTTATTAGTGAGGCTTTGCAGATTGTGACTGTTATTTCAGTGGTTTTCGCTGTTATTAGTGAGGTTGTGCAGATTGCCACAGTTATTTCACTGGTTTTCGCTGTTATTAGTGAGGCTTTGCAGATTGTGACTGTTATTTCAGTGGTTTTCGCTGTTATTAGTGAGGTTGTGCAGATTGCCACAGTTATTTCACTGGTTTTCGCTGTTATTAGTGAGGTTGTGCAGATTGCCACAGTTATTTCACTGGTTTTCGCTGTTATTAGTGAGGCTTTGCAGATTGTGACTGTTATTTCAGTGGTTTTCGCTGTTATTAGTGAGGTTGTGCAGATTGCCACAGTTATTTCACTGGTTTTCGCTGTTATAAGTGAGGCTTTGCAGATTGTGACTGTTATTTCAGTGGTTTTCGCTGTTATTAGTGAGGTTGTGCAGATTGCCACAGTTATTTCACTGGTTTTCGCTGTTATAAGTGAGGCTTTGCAGATTGTGACTGTTATTTCAGTGGTTTTCGCTGTTATTAGTGAGGTTGTGCAGATTGCCACAGTTATTTCACTGGTTTTCGCTGTTATTAGTGAGGCTTTGCAGATTGTGACTGTTATTTCAGTGGTTTTCGCTGTTATTAGTGAGGTTGTGCAGATTGCCACAGTTATTTCACTGGTTTTCGCTGTTATAAGTGAGGCTTTGCAGATTGTGACTGTTATTTCAGTGGTTTTCGCTGTTATTAGTGAGGTTGTGCAGATTGCCACAGTTATTTCACTGGTTTTCGCTGTTATAAGTGAGGCTTTGCAGATTGCGACTGTTATTTCAGTGGTTTTTCGCTGTTATTAGTGAGATTGTGCAGATTGCCACAGTTATTTCACTGTTTTCGCTGTTATAAGTGAGGCTTTGCAGATTGCGACTGTTATTTCAGTGGTTTTCGCTGTTATTAGTGAGGTTGTGCAGATTGCCACAGTTATTTCACTGGTTTTCGCTGTTATTAGTGAGGCTTTGCAGATTGTGACTGTTATTTCAGTGGTTTTCGCTGTTATTAGTGAGGTTGTGCAGATTGCCACAGTTATTTCACTGGTTTTCGCTGTTATTAGTGAGGCTTTGCAGATTGTGGACTGTTATTTCAGTGGTTTTCGCTGTTAATAGTGAGGTTGTGCAGATTGCCACAGTTATTTCACTGGTTTTCGCTGTTATTAGTGAGGCTTTGCAGATTGTGACTGTTATTTCAGTGGTTTTCGCTGTTATTAGTGAGGTTGTGCAGATTGCCACAGTTATTTCACTGGTTTTCGCTGTTATTAGTGAGGCGTTGCAGATTGTGACTGTTATTTCAGTGGTTTTCGCTGTTATTAGTGAGGTTGTGCAGATTGCCACAGTTATTTCACTGGTTTTCGCTGTTATAAGTGAGGCTTTGCAGATTGTGACTGTTATTTCAGTGGTTTTCGCTGTTATTAGTGAGGTTGTGCAGATTGCCACAGTTATTTCACTGGTTTTCGCTGTTATAAGTGAGGCTTTGCAGATTGTGACTGTTATTTCAGTGGTTTTCGCTGTTATTAGTGAGATTGTGCAGATTGCCACAGTTATTTCACTGGTTTTCGCTGTTATTAGTGAGGCTTTGCAGATTGTGACTGTTATTTCAGTGGTTTTCGCTGTTATTAGTGAGGTTGTGCAGATTGCCACAGTTATTTCACTGGTTTTCGCTGTTATTAGTGAGGCTTTGCAGATTGTGACTGTTATTTCAGTGGTTTTCGCTGTTATTAGTGAGGCTTTGCAGATTGTGACTGTTATTTCAGTGGTTTTCGCTGTTATAAGTGAGGCTTTGCAGATTGTGACTTTTATTTCAGTGGTTTTCGCTGTTATTAGTGAGATTGTGCAGATTGCCACAGTTATTTCAGTGGTTTTCGCTGTTATTAGTGAGGCTTTGCAGATTGTGACTGTTATTTCAGTGGTTTTCGCTGTTATTAGTGAGGTTGTGCAGATTGCCACAGTTATTTCAGTGGTTTTCGCTGTTATTAGTGAGGTTGTGCAGATTGCCACAGTTATTTCACTGGTTTTCGCTGTTATTAGTGAGGCTTTGCAGATTGTGACTGTTATTTCAGTGGTTTTCGCTGTTATTAGTGAGGCTTTGCAGATTGTGACTGTTATTTCAGTGGTTTTCGCTGTTATTAGTGAGGTTGTGCAGATTGCCACAGTTATTTCAGTGGTTTTCGCTGTTATTAGTGAGGTTGTGCAGATTGCCACAGTTATTTCACTGGTTTTCGCTGTTATTAGTGAGGCTTTGCAGATTGTGACTGTTATTTCAGTGGTTTTCGCTGTTATTAGTGAGGTTGTGCAGATTGCCACAGTTATTTCACTGGTTTTCGCTGTTATAAGTGAGGCTTTGCAGATTGTGACTGTTATTTCAGTGGTTTTCGCTGTTATTAGTGAGGTTGTGCAGATTGCCACAGTTATTTCACTGGTTTTCGCTGTTATTAGTGAGGCTTTGCAGATTGTGACTGTTATTTCAGTGGTTTTCGCTGTTATTAGTGAGGTTGTGCAGATTGCCACAGTTATTTCACTGGTTTTCGCTGTTATAAGTGAGGCTTTGCAGATTGTGACTGTTATTTCAGTGGTTTTCGCTGTTATTAGTGAGGTTGTGCAGATTGCCACAGTTATTTCACTGGTTTTCGCTGTTATTAGTGAGGCTTTGCAGATTGTGACTGTTATTTCAGTGGTTTTCGCTGTTATTAGTGAGGTTGTGCAGATTGCCACAGTTATTTCACTGGTTTTCGCTGTTATTAGTGAGGCTTTGCAGATTGTGACTGTTATTTCAGTGGTTTTCGCTGTTATTAGTGAGGTTGTGCAGATTGCCACAGTTATTTCACTGGTTTTCGCTGTTATTAGTGAGGCTTTGCAGATTGTGACTGTTATTTCAGTGGTTTTCGCTGTTATTAGTGAGGTTGTGCAGATTGCCACAGTTATTTCACTGGTTTTCGCTGTTATAAGTGAGGCTTTGCAGATTGTGACTGTTATTTCAGTGGTTTTCGCTGTTATTAGTGAGATTGTGCAGATTGCCACAGTTATTTCACTGGTTTTCGCTGTTATTAGTGAGGCTTTGCAGATTGTGACTGTTATTTCAGCGGTTTTCGCTGTTATTAGTGAGGTTGTGCAGATTGCCACAGTTATTTCACTGGTTTTCGCTGTTATTAGTGAGGCTTTGCAGATTGTGACTGTTATTTCAGTGGTTTTCGCTGTTATTAGTGAGGTTGTGCAGATTGCCACAGTTATTTCACTGGTTTTCGCTGTTATTAGTGAGGCTTTGCAGATTGTGACTGTTATTTCAGTGGTTTTCGCTGTTATTAGTGAGGTTGTGCAGATTGCCACAGTTATTTCACTGGTTTTCGCTGTTATTAGTGAGGCTTTGCAGATTGTGACTGTTATTTCAGTGGTTTTCGCTGTTATAAGTGAGGCTTTGCAGATTGTGACTGTTATTTCAGTGGTTTTCGCTGTTATTAGTGAGGTTGTGCAGATTGCCACAGTTATTTCACTGGTTTTCGCTGTTATAAGTGAGGCTTTGCAGATTGTGACTGTTATTTCAGTGGTTTTCGCTGTTATTAGTGAGATTGTGCAGATTGCCACAGTTATTTCACTGGTTTTCGCTGTTATAAGTGAGGCTTTGCAGATTGTGACTGTTATTTCAGTGGTTTTCGCTGTTATTAGTGAGATTGTGCAGATTACCACAGTTATTTCACTGGTTTTCGCTGTTATAAGTGAGGCTTTGCAGATTGTGACTGTTATTTCAGTGGTTTTCGCTGTTATTAGTGAGGTTGTGCAGATTGCCACAGTTGATTCACTGGTTTTCGCTGTTATAAGTGAGGCTTTACAGATTGTGACTGTTATTTCAGTGGTTTTCGCTGTTATTAGTGAGGTTGTGCAGATTGCCACAGTTATTTCACTGGTTTTCGCTGTTATTAGTGAGGCTTTGCAGATTGTGACTGTTATTTCAGTGGTTTTCGCTGTTATTAGTGAGGTTGTGCAGATTGCCACAGTTATTTCACTGGTTTTCGCTGTTATTAGTGAGGCTTTGCAGATTGTGACTGTTATTTCAGTGGTTTTCGCTGTTATTAGTGAGGTTGTGCAGATTGCCACAGTTATTTCACTGGTTTTCGCTGTTATTAGTGAGGCTTTGCAGATTGTGACTGTTATTGCAGTGGTTTTCGCTGTTATTAGTGAGGTTGTGCAGATTGCCACAGTTATTTCACTGGTTTTCGCTGTTATTAGTGAGGCTTTGCAGATTGTGACTGTTATTTCAGTGGTTTTCGCTGTTATTAGTGAGGTTGTGCAGATTGCCACAGTTATTTCACTGGTTTTCGCTGTTATAAGTGAGGCTTTGCAGATTGTGACTGTTATTTCAGTGGTTTTCGCTGTTATTAGTGAGATTGTGCAGATTGCCACAGTTATTTCAATGGTTTTCGCTGTTATTAGTGAGGCTTTGCAGATTGTGACTGTTATTTCAGTGGTTTTCGCTGTTAGTAGTGAGGTTGTGCAGATTGCCACAGTTATTTCACTGGTTTTCGCTGTTATAAGTGAGGCTTTGCAGATTGTGACTGTTATTTCGGTGGTTTTCGCTGTTATTAGTGAGATTGTGCAGATTGCCACAGTTATTTCACTGGTTTTCGCTGTTATTAGTGAGGCTTTGCAGATTGTGACTGTTATTTCAGTGGTTTTCGCTGTTGGTTTCGTAATTTACAAGTTGTTATGCACGCTTTTAGCACCTTTTCTTTTGTGATGCTAAACCATGCATATGTCTGAACGTTGAGGGTACACTTCGGGTCGAAACCATTTGTTTACCAAAATGGATGTAAAAGATCTAAAGGTGGTTCCAATACGAATTTTGTTTTATTTATTCTATGCCTCAATTCTCATAACTATAGTAGCATTTATTTCACTATCCTTAACCTATACGTTAATTATGGTTCGAAACTAGAGAACTCTGCCGGAGTTTCTTCTCATTAGTCGATCGCTTCTTCTGCTGACGGTATTTCTTTCGGCTGTTCTGGAGGCGCTGGATCTCTTGTCCTAGTCGTAGTCGCTCTTCTTGGCCCACGGCAATCAGCAATAGGCGTCGGACTGCCTCAATTTCTCTTCTAAACCTGGCTTCCACCCCCGATCTGTACTTTGCCACTGGTATTCCTTTTGTCGGAGGTTTGGTTTCTCGTCGTTGCCCCTGCTGTCTGGCCCGGTACTCCTCCAAGCTTACAGGTCGCGGACCCGCTTTTGGGTCCCTTAAGGCCTCTTCCAGCGAGTGACTGGGCAAGGTCGTCATGGGCTTAACTTCTGAGGAACGCGTGGGGATTCTTTCAGACCTGAGCCGATAGGTTCCTTGGAACCGTGTTCGGTTGGTCTAATCCGGAGCCGATAGGTTCCGAGGAACCGTGTTCGGACAGTGGATCTCCGCGAGGATAGTTGATATTTACCTTCTTATGGTTGCGGCTGCGTCTAAGCCTCAACTTCTCCGGATCTCGGCGATTTTGCGGCTAAGTCCAAGCTTCTAGTGGCTACGTCCTCCTTTGAATTTCCCGGTTTCTCGATTGCTGGTGGTTGTGTCTAAGCTGAAGTCCAAGCTAAGATTACGTTGGATACAGTTCAGTCCAAGCTGCTCCTGGTGATATTCCTGGTTCGCGGAATTCACACACCTTCGGGAAGTAATTTCTCCAGACTGATCTGTAGTCCAAATTTTCCCGTTATTTATCGGAAAATTTTGTGTCGAATACACAAAATTTTCCTGATCAATGTTCAACCGAAGGTCGTTGTCATTGATCGTCACGTTGCCATATTGCGCTTCCGCCCTGGTGGTGCCACCAAGTTATTACTAGTGGCTGTTAGTAACCTGCGCTTACAAACGCATTGTTGTTGTATGGGTGCCATAATTATCCATAATCCCGTCATCTTGTGTATTTTGTTGACAGATGTCAGTTGCAGATTGGATCCACGTGTGGTAAGTATTTTGATTAGTACTTATTTATTGTTTTTGGTCCCTTTTTAGGTATCCTGGAGGAGGACCATCACATTCCTCCCCCTTTTAGTGGATCCTCCCAAGGAAAAGAAGCGTTGTTGTGGGTCGGCGGTTCTTTCCATAGGCGTCAGGAGCATTTGGCAGGGATTGGTGTGGCATTGTTCCGAGGTCTAACCTTTGTGTTTTACTTAATTGTTCCTATGTTAGTTCTACCTTCATTAGTTAAATTTGGACCTAATCGACACCTAGCTAATTACAATTCTTCACATATTCCTTAATGACCTCCATGGGTCATTTACACGTAATTTACAAATTATTTGTTACATTCCTACGTTCTTGGTAGTTACATCTTAATTCGCTATTAGTTCAATATCCGTTTTCCTAACCTACTTTCCAATTTTCGCTCTATGCGTTTTAATAGATTTTACATTGTGTTATATGATGTTTATTATATTTTCAATCTTATTTTCTTACAAGATACGGTTTTGGACAATTGTTATTACTAGGTTACATCATCTTTAAGTTGTACAAGTTACGGTTTTGGGCAATTGTTATTACTAGGTTTTAATTTTTATTCAATCTTATTTTCTTACAAGTTACGATTTTGGACAATTGTTATTACTAGGTTACATCATCTTCTCTTAACTTAATATGTTTAAAAATTTTCTTATTTTCCTGTTTATTACACTATATATTTTTTAGCCACCTACTTACGTCGCAGGTTCTATCTCGTTTGGTGTTAAGGATCTGATTCGAGCAAGGCCTATGCCCCACGTGGTCGCCTTCCTTCCTTCCTGGTGGTGGATGCTTAGCTGAGGGCCCGATATTTACTTTCTTGTGATGGTCAGCGTGGGAGTATCCGGTGGTATTTTGCTTTTTCCTGTTCCTTTCTAATTTCATTTCTCGGATCATTTTAGATATCTCCTCTTCCCTCTTGTGAAATTTTTCTTCTTCGTCAGGGCGGCCTTGTCTGTCTTCTTCCGGTTCACCCAGTCTGAGATGGTGATACAGCTTGTCGGCTGATTCGAGGATGTCCTCCCACATACTCTTGGTCATTCGCAAGTTGTCCACGTCTCCAGCATAGCATGCAAGGGTGTCTTCCCACATGCTCTTGGTCCGTCGTATCCTGGCGGTTGGTGTCACTCGGCTTCCGTCATCTGCTGGTCTGCGTGCAGCGTGTAGGTTGTGGATTTCGATGATAACTTGAAGCGGACCCATGTTGATTTTTATTTTGCAGGGGGATTCCTCAAGAATGTCGACTTCTGGGTAGTCATTCTGGCTTCCGAATCGTCCACCTTTCGCGTTCGGGGCGGGCATCTTTGTATTTTGGTAATTGTAATTATTTGGTATTGTTATTCTTCTCTCTGGGTATTTTTATTTATTGTTATTGTTATTAGTATTATTATTATTACATTATTGTCTATCTATTTTTTTTTTTTTCTTTTTCGTTTTCACTTATTTGCTAGCATTTAGGTTTCTGAAGGTGCCTGGGTTTCTCGAGCCGTAGTAGGGATTTCTTTGACCGTAGCAGGGGTTTCTCGGGTGTTGATTATCTGATCCCTCCTCGGGATTGTGATTGGCATTGACACGAACTGAACTCGTGGTTCTCGTTGCGGCTTTAGTCGTGAGGGTTGCGCTGGCTGTGAGATTCTTGTTTTACAGATCCATACTGTAATCGCGATGACCATTGTTATCACTACTCCTGCTGATAGACCTGTCGTGGTGTGTAGCTGGATTCTACTACGACGTGCTTTTTCGGTTTCCTTGATCTGGATGTCCAGGGCTTCTATCGTCTCGCTATACTCCTTGTAGTGCTCACTTAGGGCGATCGGGTGCAGTATCTCTATGTTTTCTTTTTGTCTTTCCGTATTTTCTAACGGTATTTTATATTTTGCGAAGTCGATTTTAGGTGGCGGTATATTTTCTGCCTGGTGTACGTGTAACGGGTGCTTCTCATTTACTTTATAAGGAAGGGTGTACTCGGCTAGATGGTATATGCACTTCCTTTTTAACTCTATTATTCCTAGACCAGTCAATTGGTAGGTTAGTTCATTATTTTCGCATTGGCTTATTAGTGGGGTTGGTTTTAGTACCCAATATATCCAAGCGTTGTCCTGGTGCATGGGCGTTATTATTGGTCTCACGTTCGCCAATATTCGTATACGGCAACTGACTGGAGCCTGATCTGTTGCTTTGAACAGTGCCGATATGCAGTCCGTGCGCGTAGGTTTTGTTAGCAATGGGTCCCCGTGTTGGCAGATGCTGTACGTACCGTTAACATGGGTGCATTGAATTCGGTAATTCAGCTCTGTTAAACCGAAATTGTGTTGCGATCGACTGGTGTTTAAAAAATATGTACTCTCTATGTCGTAGACATAGTAGGAGTCGTGACCCGTTTCAATCGGAGTGGTGTAGATCCTGTTTAGGGTGTATGGTTGTTCTTCTAATAGGGGTATTTGTATTTGAATCAACGTTCCTCCTTGGTCGCCTTCGTAGTCTACTGTTGCTATCCTTTGTAAGGTAATGGGGTCCATGGTGGTTTTTCTTCCGTTATATTTCTCAGAGGCGTTAGTGTAAACCTCTAGGATCTGCTTTGTTGGTACCAGTAAGGGACTTAATTCCCTTCTGTTTAGGGCTTCTAGTGCTATGAACAGGTCCGTGATTTCTAAATAGATCTGTTGTAATTCTCCTAACATAAATATCGTTAGTTCGTTGAGATCCAATCTTATATGGATTTTCCGGAGTTGGTCCGAGTGGTTGGCTATTTCGCTCATTTTTACTCTAAGGTCCTCTACTCGTTGCACCAGCTTGTCGTGTCGTCCGGCCATTTCATTGTTGGTGTCGCTCATGGCCTTCAGCGTAGTCTTCATTATCGTGACCTGTTTCTTGGCCAGGTCCAAATTAGTTTGAGTATCCTCTTCTAATTCCCTCAGCTTTTGATGGATATCTTTCGAATCTTCACTGTCCATTGTTCCGAATACGGTTTTCATAATCTTGCCACCCAGGTTCAGTAGTCCCCTTTTTGCGCGACTTCGCGACGGTAATGTGGAGCTGGTTTTACTTATAAGGTCCTTTATCTGCGCCACCTGTCTTTTTATTTCTCCCTGCCAGTGGTGACAATTTCCCTCTCCTGCCAGGCTACTGGTGTCGGTGCAGAGTTGATTTATGGCTAGCCAATGCTGAATGCTGAATAAGTTTGTTTTTCCGTGCCGCATTTCGGAGGAGTACCTGGTCACCTACATGGATTTTTACGGGGTTTATTTTTCGGTCGTAGTATTCTTTCGGTATGAGTTTTCCTTCTTCCAAATTAGTTCGAGCGGTTTGATATGCCCGTTGTAATTTATTCCGCAAATGTAGGTAGTAGTTTTCATGATCGTAGACTGGTTGTGGGGCCTTCTTTAAATTGTTGGGCAGGGGAGCGGAGAACCCATATAAACAGTCCATTGGGGTTAATTTCGTGGTTGAGTGCATGATATTGTTTCTGACGAACATCGCCGCTCGCAGGTGTTCGTCCCAATTTGATTGGTTGTCGTCGACAAAGTTTCTTAAATAATCGATCAGCGGTTTGTGCGACCTCTCCAACGCTCCGTTGGATTGGGGGTGGTACGGCGTAGTCTAGAGTTTCTGAATTTTAAATAATTTACAGACTTCTCTAAACATTTCTGAAGTGAAATTCGCTCCTTGGTCTGTTATCGACTTCTTGGGTATCCTGTAGCGACTTATAATTTCGTCTACGAACGCTTGGGCTACCGTCTTAGCCTCCATGTTGGGTAGGGGTACTACGTCCATGAATCGTGTGAGATCATCCTCAAAACTCAGGATGTATTTGTTTCTTCGTGTAGTCTCGGGTAATGGTCCCACAAGGTCCATATATACCTTGTCGAATGGGAGTATTGCGGTGTCCGTTATCATCATGGGTTCTTTATGTTCCCTGCTTAGTTTATTCAATTGGCATTTCTTGCACCTCTTAATATATTTCCGTATATCTCCTATCATCCCTTTCCAAGTGAATTCTCTTTTCAATCGTTGGAATGTTTTGAATACACCCTGGTGGCCTCCCAGAGGGGCGTCGTGACAATCACGTAGGATGATTTCGATCTCCTGGGGGTCTGTTAGGACTCTTATCTGTGGATTCTCTAGCTCAGGGGTATTACCCTGTACCTCATGTTCGTCGTTTTTATCCTCCGAGGGGGTTTTTGGTTGCGTTTCTTCGGTTTTTTCTTGTTGCTCCCTTGCTTGCTTGCGGGTGGTCACCATAACTTCGTAGGGGATTCTACTTAGGGCGTCGGCATTGTTGTTTTTCCTCCCCTCTTTGTACTCTATCTCGAACGTATAGTCGGAGAGTTTGTGCCATAGGCGGAGTATTCTGCTTGTGGGGTCTTTGATCCTTATAGCACCTCTTAGTGGCTTGTGATCCGTGAATACTTTAAAAGGTCTTCCGTATAAATAACACCTGAAGTTCTTCACTGCCCAGACTATGGCCAGGAGCTCCCGCTCGATTGTTGAGTAGTTTTTTTCTGCAGCATTCAATGTACGACTAGCGTAGGCGATGGGCTTCTCTTCTGGGGGTTGTCCCTGTGCTAGCACTGCCCCTAGAGCTTCTCCACTTGCATCGGTATATAATTTGAAGGGTTCCTTGAAGTTTGGGTACCTTAGCACCGGTGGGTTTATTAGTTTCTCTTTGAGAGTGCTGAATGCCTTTGCACAATTTTCGTCCCACTTAAACTTCACGTCTTTTTTCAAAAGGTTGTTAATGGGGGACGCTATTTTGGAGAAGTCTGATATGAATTTCCTGTAATAATTCGCTAGTCCCAAGAAAGACTGCACTTGTCGGATGGTCTTGGGTGTTGGGTATTCTCTAACGCTTTCTACTAAGCTCGGGTCTGGTGCCACTCCTTCTGTGGTGCACTTATGCCCTAAATATATGATTTCCCTTTTCAGGAAGTTACATTTTTCTGCGTTTAGTCTCAACTGGTGTTCCCTTAGTCGTTCTAATATTACTCGTAGCTTTGTCTGATGATCGGTTAAATTTCTACCATATATTACGATGTCGTCCAGGTATACGAAGCATTGTAGACCTTGCAGGCCTGTCAGCACGTGGTTCATCAAACGCTGGAATGTTGCTGGTGCTCCTTTCAACCCAAAAGGCATACGTTTGAAAGCGTAGTGCCCATACGGTGTGCTAAATGCAGTCTTATCCCGATCTTCGGGTCTCATGGCTATTTGATGGTAGCCGCTTGCGAGGTCCAGTACAGAGAAGTAACGGGAATTTCCCAACTGGTCCAGGATATCCTCTATCCTGGGTAGTGGGTACGCGTCCCCTTCGGTTACCTCGTTTAATTTTCTGTAGTCGACCACAATTCGCCATCGCTTCTGTCCATCTGGTCCCGGTTTCTTTGGGACTACTAGCAGGGGTGCATTCCACTGGCTCCAGCTTGGCTCGACTATGTCTTCGTCCAATAGTCTGGTTATCTCTTCTGTTATGACGTTCCTGTGCGTTTCAGGCAGTCGGTACATTTTGCACTTGATTGGCTGTTGGTCTTGTTTTATCCTTATCTCGTGCTGCACCGTAGCTGTGTGTCCCAGTTTTTCTCCTGGCAGGTGGAATACGTCCTGAAACTCGGTGATTATTTTATTCATTTCCTTTTTTTCCTCCGCGTTCAGGTTGGCGTCCATATTGACTAGCTTTTTAATCTGCATCTCCCTTTTTCCCGGCTCCTCGTTACTTACTACACTGCAATATACCTGTGGTTGTGTTATATTTTCTGCCTCGCTCACATGGTCTATATCCTTACTGTACCTCCTCAGTTTTACTTTTAAATTCTTAAGTTCCAATTTTTCGTTATTAATGTTCATTATGCTTATCACTATTTCTCTATCTTTAGGTTGGACCAGTGCGTTGCTCACGTATACTCCTGGTAGTACTTCTTCTCCTTCGGTCAACTGCTGTCCCCGGGCATAGGTTATTGCTTTAATGAATTTAACGCATCTGGCAGGTACTGTGACATCGATGGGCTCCGTGGTCGTTATTTCTTCGTCGGGGCTTCTGTCCCCAGGGTCTTCATAATTTCGAGAATGGTCTTGGGCAGGATCGGACTTATCCTTACTCTTTCCGGCACGCATGGTTTCCAGACTTCCGTCCTGAGTGCCTGCTTCAAAGAGTTGTGCTAGATCTTCCATTACCTCCTCCGTTGGTGATTCTACCCCCTCGTCAATACGTAGATCAGGGTTATTCCCACAGACGTTGATGGTTGTCGTTTCGGTTCGCCATTGTGGGCTGGTATGTGCCTCCTCGCGACAGTTCTCCAGGAGATCGAGGTTGTCACCCCACCCAACAGATACTGGTTCCATACTGTGAGTTTCCCGGGTGTCTCTTTTAGTTTTTCTCCCGTCCGTTGCTATCACGTCGACAAAGCATGTCCCTGTTTCACCATGGTTACAATTCTCTTCAAACTTTATAGTTGTTCTTCCCTTGCCAGTTTTGGACGTAAATGTCAGTCTTTTTGCGGGGCCCTCAATGTTACCCAGAAGTCGTTGCCCAGTATACCAGTTACGTTGGTGTGATTTAGTGAGTTTATCAGGTGAAACTTACATGGATAGGGTTGATCTAGTTCAACTTGTCCCATTATGGTACCTTCTGATGATACCTCCCCAGAAATGGTGTTTATCGTGATAATTTCTTTCTTATTTATTAACTCTTCTTTGTCTTTGCTGATTTCCTCTTCCTTTATCAGGCTTATTTCTGCGCCCGTGTCTATTATGAATTTATTTTTTCTATTTTTAGTGAAATCCAGAGGTAAGCTCACTATTGGGATGTTAGGGTACTGGTCACACCTTTTTTCATGTTCTTCTAGTGACGACGCGCGGTGTGTTCGGTCGTCCCTTCGCAGTTTTCCGAAGTACTTGTTCGCGTCTGCTCTTCTAGTTGTAGGCGTTCCCACCTTTCCTTAAGGAAACACATACTTTCTATGTGTCCGTTCTGCAGGCAAAAATTGCACTGGTCCGGTGCAGGTGTCACAGTGGTGTGGTTTACTTGGCGTTGTCTGTACTCATTGGATTGATTCGTTTGATTCCGGCGGTTATTGTTGCAATTCTGGGTATTATGCCCATACGTTCTACATGCCGTGCAGAAAGGTGTCATCTGCTTTGTACGGCACTCTGCCATCACGTGTCCCATCTTATTACAAAAATGGCATCTTATTTGACGCCGCTCTGGTCTATCCCGTGATGTGTTCTGGTTTCTGTTCCTATAGTTGTTAAAGGAGTTTTGCTGGTTACCTCTGCGCGGTGGTTGATATTGTTGACCCCCATTTCTATTGTAAGTGCCGTGGTCATCTCTTTGCGGTGACCGTATGTTCCCCTCAATTTGTTGAGAGTAGAGTTGCGTGTTGCTATGCCCCATGTACAAGTTGGGTCCAGGCACCTGAAGGTTTTGCGCCATTGTGCTGGCCGCGATGTGCGGTGGTTGTCGCATGCATTGCTCGGTTTGCTCCAACCTTCTGACTTTCGATCCTAGGGCCTCTAGTGTGTTTTCCACATCTTGTAACAAGTAGAACTTGTAGTTGGAATCTAGTACACCCATCTTAAAACAGTGCACCCCAACTTCTTCGATTTCGGTCCTCAGACCATCTCCGCCGTTAGCATACTGAACGTCTGCCGCGGTCTTGCAGGCATCTATTAACCCTTTTACTCGGTTATAGTACCCCAGTAGTGTTTCTGTGGGTAGTTGCTGGACATTCCGCAATTGGGTGTTTAGAGTAATGTACGAGGTGCCTTGGAGTAAACTGGCTCTTAACGTGGAGAAAATATTTTCCAGCGTGTCACATACTCCTGCCTGTACTGCCTCTAAAGCTCGTCCTCTCAGGCGTGTTGGCAACAACCTGGTGAACAACACCTTGTCTTGTACTTCTGTGAGAGTCTCGTAGCCTAGTCTAGCGCAGTTAACAAACTCATTGATTTCGCTTTGTTTACGCGGGCTATCCTCTCCAATCAGGATTGGTACATTATTGTACAAGATGTTGTTCACTAGCTCTACGTTAGCCATCTTTTTGTCTTTATCTTTCGTGGCTTCCTCACTAGTTGTTGGCTGTACCTTTTGTTGTTCTGTTGGTTTTGGGCCGTTCCGTTCACAGTTATAGCTTCCTGGGTCGGAAAATGTCCTGACGTAGTATCTCCCACCCCTGAGCTCTACTACCTCGGGTCTGTTTGTTATTTCCTCTTGATCCTTTGTTTGCTCGTGCCCGTGTCCTACTCCGTCTGGTTGAAATTCCTCCTCTGGAGTAACTGCTTCGCTATAATCGCGGCTTTCGGGTTCGTCACCCCGTTCTGCCTCCGGCGTTTTTGGTGACTCCGGTTCGTGGTGCGACGTCTCCTCGTCTTCACCTACTTGGTCCTCCTGGCTAGTGGCTAGTTCGTTGTGCGATTCCTCTTCGTCTTGATTTGGCTGATCTTCTGGGTTAGCGGTTTCCTCCACGTTGCTAATACAGGGGAGATTAGGGTCTGGGTTGTTGATGTAGAACGCGTCAAGTCTTCTCATAAACCTACTTACAGATTCAGTGAGTGGTAACTTTGGTGTGGACTGTGCCATACAATTTTTTTTTTCAATTTTTTTTTTGTTTTTCGTTTTTTTTATTTTTTTTTTTTATTTTTTCTTTTTTTTTTTTTTCTCTTCTTTTTTTTTCACTTAATTTTTTTCTTTTAACTGTGTTTTTTTTTTTTTTCTTTTTTGTCTTATTAAGTATTTTTTCTTTCCAGCCGGCTACATTCACAACCAAATGACATATGCGGTTCTATCTATACTTTATATTTTACAATTCAGATAAATTTGTACTTAATTAACGTTATACAATGTCAGTACTGCCTTATAACCAAATTACATTAGTTTCTCTATAAAATGTGATTTACAATTCCAATCTAGTTTCAATTACGTTATAACATTTATACAATATCGTTATGCAATTTTTTGCATGCTTTTTTCTCAAAATAAAGCTCTTAGGTTATTAACACATAAAGTTATAACATAAATTTCTCGAGGTTCTTGTATTCTTGCCTCTTCTCAATGCCCCTTGTGTACCATCAACAATTGTTTTTATATTTTCCGATCTTTGTGCAAGTGCCAATCAAAGATTTTAGTTTATTTTCCAAAAAAAATTAGACTATTTTTGAAATTTTCCAAACGGTCTTTCTATTTGACCATACTTTTATTTTTGCCTCAAACGTAGGTTTTTAAATGCGGCTGCGCCAGTTGTTATGCACGCTTTTAGCACCTTTTCTTTTGTGATGCTAAACCATGCATATGTCTGAACGTTGAGGGTACACTTCGGGTCGAAACCATTTGTTTACCAAAATGGATGTAAAAGATCTAAAGGTGGTTCCAATACGAATTTTGTTTTATTTATTCTATGCCTAATACAATTCTCATAACTATAGTAGCATTTATTTCACTATCCTTAACCTATACGTTAATTATGGTTCGAAACTAGAGAACTCTGCCGGAGTTTCTTCTCATTAGTCGATCGCTTCTTCTGCTGACGGTATTTCTTTCGGCTGTTCTGGAGGCGCTGGATCTCTTGTCCTAGTCGTAGTCGTTCTTCTTGGCCCACGGCAATCAGCAATAGGCGTCGGACTGCCTCAATTTTCTTCTAAACCTGGCTTCCACCCCCGATCTGTACTTTGCCACTGGTATTCCTTTTGTCGGAGGTTTGGTTTCTCGTCGTTGCCCCTGCTGTCTGGCCCGGTACTCCTCCAAGCTTACAGGTCGCGGACCCGCTTTTGGGTCCCTTAAGGCCTCTTCCAGCGAGTGACTGGGCAAGGTCGTCATGGGCTTAACTTCTGAGGAACGCGTGGGGATTCTTTCAGACCTGAGCCGATAGGTTCCTTGGAACCGTGTTCGGTTGGTCTAATCCGGAGCCGATAGGTTCCGAGGAACCGTGTTCGGACAGTGGATCTCCGCGAGGATAGTTGATATTTACCTTCTTATGGTTGCGGCTGCGTCTAAGCCTCAACTTCTCCGGATCTCGGCGATTTTGCGGCTAAGTCCAAGCTTCTAGTGGCTACGTCCTCCTTTGAATTTCCCGGTTTCTCGATTGCTGGTGGTTGTGTCTAAGCTGAAGTCCAAGCTAAGATTGCGTTGGATAAAGTTGAGTCCAAGCTGCTCCTGGTGATATTCCTGGTTCGCGGAATTCACACACCTTCGGGAAGTAATTTCTCCAGACTGATCTGTAGTCCAAATTTTCCCGTTATTTATCGGAAAATTTTGTGTCGAATACACAAAATTTTCCTGATCAATGTTCAACCGAAGGTCGTTGTCATTGATCGTCACGTTGCCATATTGCGCTTCCGCCCTGGTGGTGCCACCAAGTGATTACTAGTGGCTGTTAGTAACCTGCGCTTACAAATGCATTGTTGTTGTATGGGTGCCATAATTATCCATAATCCCGTCATCTTGTGTATTTTGTTGACAGATGTCAGTTGCAGTTTGGATCCACGTGTGGTAAGTATTTTGATTAGTACTTATTTATTGTTTTTGGTCCCTTTTTAGGTATCCTGGAGGAGGACCATCACACTGTTATTAGTGAGGCTTTGCAGATTGTGACTGTTATTTCAGTGGTTTTCGCTGTTATTAGTGAGGTTGTGCAGATTGCCACAGTTATTTCACTGGTTTTCGCTGTTATTAGTGAGGCTTTGCAGATTGTGACTGTTATTTCAGTGGTTTTCGCTGTTATTAGTGAGGTTGTGCAGATTGCCACAGTTATTTCACTGGTTTTCGCTGTTATTAGTGAGGCTTTGCAGATTGTGACTGTTATTTCAGTGGTTTTCGCTGTTATTAGTGAGGTTGTGCAGATTGCCACAGTTATTTCACTGGTTTTCGCTGTTATAAGTGAGGCTTTGCAGATTGTGACTGTTATTTCAGTGGTTTTCGCTGTTATTAGTGAGGTTGTGCAGATTGCCAGAGTTATTTCAGTGGTTTTCGCTGTTATAAGTGAGGCTTTGCAGATTGTGACTGTTATTTCAGTGGTTTTCGCTGTTATTAGTGAGGTTGTGCAGATTGCCACAGTTATTTCACTGGTTTTCGCTGTTATTAGTGAGGCTTTGCAGATTGTGACTGTTATTTCAGTGGTTTTCGCTGTTATTAGTGAGGTTGTGCAGATTGCCACAGTTATTTCACTGGTTTTCGCTGTTATTAGTGAGGCTTTGCAGATTGTGACTGTTATTTCAGTGGTTTTCGCTGTTATTAGTGAGGTTGTGCAGATTGCCACAGTTATTTCACTGGTTTTCGCTGTTATAAGTGAGGCTTTGCAGATTGTGACTGTTATTTCAGTGGTTTTCGCTGTTATTAGTGAGGTTGTGCAGATTGCCACAGTTATTTCACTGGTTTTCGCTGTTATTAGTGAGGCTTTGCAGATTGTGACTGTTATTTCAGTGGTTTTCGCTGTTATTAGTGAGGTTGTGCAGATTGCCACAGTTATTTCACTGGTTTTCGCTGTTATAAGTGAGGCTTTGCAGATTGTGACTGTTATTTCAGTGGTTTTCGCTGTTATTAGTGAGGTTGTGCAGATTGCCACAGTTATTTCACTGGTTTTCGCAGTTATAAGTGAGGCTTTGCAGATTGTGACTGTTATTTCAGTGGTTTTCGCTGTTATTAGTGAGATTGTGCAGATTGCCACAGTTATTTCACTGGTTTTCGCTGTTATAAGTGAGGCTTTGCAGATTGTGACTGTTATTTCAGTGGTTTTCGCTGTTATAAGTGAGGCTTTGCAGATTGTGACAGTTATTTCAGTGGTTTTCGCTGTTATTAGTGAGGCTTTGGAGATTGTGACTGTTATTTCAGTGGTTTTCGCTGTTATTAGTGAGGTTGTGCAGATTGCCACAGTTATTTCACTGGTTTTCGCTGTTATAAGTGAGGCTTTGCAGATTGTGACTGTTATTTCAGTGGTTTTCGCTGTTATTAGTGAGATTGTGCAGATTGCCACAGTTATTTCACTGGTTTTCGCTGTTATAAGTGAGGCTTTGCAGATTGTGACTGTTATTTCAGTGGCTTTCGCTGTTTTTAGTGAGATTGTGCAGATTGCCACAGTTATTTCACTGGTTTTCGCTGTTATAAGCGAGGCTTTGCAAATTGTGACTGTTATTTCAGTGGTTTTCGCTGTTATTAGTGAGGTTGTGCAGATTGCCACAGTTATTTCACTGGTTTTCGCTGTTATAAGTGAGGCTTTGCAGATTGTGACTGTTATTTCAGTGGTTTTCGCTGTTATTAGTGAGGTTGTGCAGATTGCCACAGTTATTTCACTGGTTTTCGCTGTTATTAGTGAGGCTTTGCAGATTGTGACTGTTATTTCAGTGGTTTTCGCTGTTATTAGTGAGGTTGTGCAGATTGCCACAGTTATTTCACTGGTTTTCGCTGTTATTAGTGAGGCTTTGCAGATTGTGACTGTTATTTCAGTGGTTTTCGCTGTTATTAGTGAGGTTGTGCAGATTGCCACAGTTATTTCACTGGTTTTCGCTGTTATTAGTGAGGCTTTGCAGATTGTGACTGTTATTTCAGTGGTTTTCGCTGTTATTAGTGAGGTTGTGCAGATTGCCACAGTTATTTCACTGGTTTTCGCTGTTATTAGTGAGGCTTTGCAGATTTTGACTGTTATTTCAGTGGTTTTCGCTGTTATTAGTGAGGTTGTGCAGATTGCCACAGTTATTTCACTGGTTTTCGCTGTTATTAGTGAGGCTTTGCAGATTGTGACTGTTATTTCAGTGGTTTTCGCTGTTATTAGTGAGGCTTTGCAGATTGTGACTGTTATTTCAGTGGTTTTCGCTGTTATAAGTGAGGCTTTGCAGATTGTGACTGTTATTTCAGTGGTTTTCGCTGTTATTAGTGAGGTTGTGCAGATTGCCACAGTTATTTCACTGGTTTTCGCTGTTATAAGTGAGGCTTTGCAGATTGTGACTGTTATTTCAGTGGTTTTCGCTGTTATTAGTGAGATTGTGCAGATTGCCACAGTTATTTCACTGGTTTTCGCTGTTATAAGTGAGGCTTTGCAGATTGTGACTGTTATTTCAGTGGTTTTCGCTGTTATTAGTGAGATTGTGCAGATTGCCACAGTTATTTCACTGGTTTTCTCTGTTATAAGTGAGGCTTTGCAGATTGTGACTGTTATTTCAGTGGTTTTCGCTGTTATTAGTGAGGTTGTGCAGATTGCCACAGTTGATTCACTGGTTTTCGCTGTTATAAGTGAGGCTTTACAGATTGTGACTGTTATTTCAGTGGTTTTCGCTGTTATTAGTGAGGTTGTGCAGATTGCCACAGTTATTTCACTGGTTTTCGCTGTTATTAGTGAGGCTTTGCAGATTGTGACTGTTATTTCAGTGGTTTTCGCTGTTATTAGTGAGGTTGTGCAGATTGCCACAGTTATTTCACTGGTTTTCGCTGTTATTAGTGAGGCTTTGCAGATTGTGACTGTTATTTCAGTGGTTTTCGCTGTTATTAGTGAGGTTGTGCAGATTGCCACAGTTATTTCACTGGTTTTCGCTGTTATTAGTGAGGCTTTGCAGATTGTGACTGTTATTGCAGTGGTTTTCGCTGTTATTAGTGAGGTTGTGCAGATTGCCACAGTTATTTCACTGGTTTTCGCTGTTATTAGTGAGGCTTTGCAGATTGTGACTGTTATTTCAGTGGTTTTCGCTGTTATTAGTGAGGTTGTGCAGATTGCCACAGTTATTTCACTGGTTTTCGCTGTTATAAGTGAGGCTTTGCAGATTGTGACTGTTATTTCAGTGGTTTTCGCTGTTATTAGTGAGATTGTGCAGATTGCCACAGTTATTTCAATGGTTTTCGCTGTTATTAGTGAGGCTTTGCAGATTGTGACTGTTATTTCAGTGGTTTTCGCTGTTATTAGTGAGGTTGTGCAGATTGCCACAGTTATTTCACTGGTTTTCGCTGTTATAAGTGAGGCTTTGCAGATTGTGACTGTTATTTCGGTGGTTTTCGCTGTTATTAGTGAGATTGTGCAGATTGCCACAGTTATTTCACTGGTTTTCGCTGTTATTAGTGAGGCTTTGCAGATTGTGACTGTTATTTCAGTGGTTTTCGCTGTTGGTTTCGTAATTTACAAGTTGTTATGCACGCTTTTAGCACCTTTTCTTTTGTGATGCTAAACCATGCATATGTCTGAACGTTGAGGGTACACTTCGGGTCGAAACCATTTGTTTACCAAAATGGATGTAAAAGATCTAAAGGTGGTTCCAATACGAATTTTGTTTTATTTATTCTATGCCTCAATTCTCATAACTATAGTAGCATTTATTTCACTATCCTTAACCTATACGTTAATTATGGTTCGAAACTAGAGAACTCTGCCGGAGTTTCTTCTCATTAGTCGATCGCTTCTTCTGCTGACGGTATTTCTTTCGGCTGTTCTGGAGGCGCTGGATCTCTTGTCCTAGTCGTAGTCGCTCTTCTTGGCCCACGGCAATCAGCAATAGGCGTCGGACTGCCTCAATTTCTCTTCTAAACCTGGCTTCCACCCCCGATCTGTACTTTGCCACTGGTATTCCTTTTGTCGGAGGTTTGGTTTCTCGTCGTTGCCCCTGCTGTCTGGCCCGGTACTCCTCCAAGCTTACAGGTCGCGGACCCGCTTTTGGGTCCCTTAAGGCCTCTTCCAGCGAGTGACTGGGCAAGGTCGTCATGGGCTTAACTTCTGAGGAACGCGTGGGGATTCTTTCAGACCTGAGCCGATAGGTTCCTTGGAACCGTGTTCGGTTGGTCTAATCCGGAGCCGATAGGTTCCGAGGAACCGTGTTCGGACAGTGGATCTCCGCGAGGATAGTTGATATTTACCTTCTTATGGTTGCGGCTGCGTCTAAGCCTCAACTTCTCCGGATCTCGGCGATTTTGCGGCTAAGTCCAAGCTTCTAGTGGCTACGTCCTCCTTTGAATTTCCCGGTTTCTCGATTGCTGGTGGTTGTGTCTAAGCTGAAGTCCAAGCTAAGATTACGTTGGATACAGTTCAGTCCAAGCTGCTCCTGGTGATATTCCTGGTTCGCGGAATTCACACACCTTCGGGAAGTAATTTCTCCAGACTGATCTGTAGTCCAAATTTTCCCGTTATTTATCGGAAAATTTTGTGTCGAATACACAAAATTTTCCTGATCAATGTTCAACCGAAGGTCGTTGTCATTGATCGTCACGTTGCCATATTGCGCTTCCGCCCTGGTGGTGCCACCAAGTTATTACTAGTGGCTGTTAGTAACCTGCGCTTACAAACGCATTGTTGTTGTATGGGTGCCATAATTATCCATAATCCCGTCATCTTGTGTATTTTGTTGACAGATGTCAGTTGCAGATTGGATCCACGTGTGGTAAGTATTTTGATTAGTACTTATTTATTGTTTTTGGTCCCTTTTTAGGTATCCTGGAGGAGGACCATCACATTCCTCCCCCTTTTAGTGGATCCTCCCAAGGAAAAGAAGCGTTGTTGTGGGTCGGCGGTTCTTTCCATAGGCGTCAGGAGCATTTGGCAGGGATTGGTGTGGCATTGTTCCGAGGTCTAACCTTTGTGTTTTACTTAATTGTTCCTATGTTAGTTCTACCTTCATTAGTTAAATTTGGACCTAATCGACACCTAGCTAATTACAATTCTTCACATATTCCTTAATGACCTCCATGGGTCATTTACACGTAATTTACAAATTATTTGTTACATTCCTACGTTCTTGGTAGTTACATCTTAATTCGCTATTAGTTCAATATCCGTTTTCCTAACCTACTTTCCAATTTTCGCTCTATGCGTTTTAATAGATTTTACATTGTGTTATATGATGTTTATTATATTTTCAATCTTATTTTCTTACAAGATACGGTTTTGGACAATTGTTATTACTAGGTTACATCATCTTTAAGTTGTACAAGTTACGGTTTTGGGCAATTGTTATTACTAGGTTTTAATTTTTATTCAATCTTATTTTCTTACAAGTTACGATTTTGGACAATTGTTATTACTAGGTTACATCATCTTCTCTTAACTTAATATGTTTAAAAATTTTCTTATTTTCCTGTTTATTACACTATATATTTTTTAGCCACCTACTTACGTCGCAGGTTCTATCTCGTTTGGTGTTAAGGATCTGATTCGAGCAAGGCCTATGCCCCACGTGGTCGCCTTCCTTCCTTCCTGGTGGTGGATGCTTAGCTGAGGGCCCGATATTTACTTTCTTGTGATGGTCAGCGTGGGAGTATCCGGTGGTATTTTGCTTTTTCCTGTTCCTTTCTAATTTCATTTCTCGGATCATTTTAGATATCTCCTCTTCCCTCTTGTGAAATTTTTCTTCTTCGTCAGGGCGGCCTTGTCTGTCTTCTTCCGGTTCACCCAGTCTGAGATGGTGATACAGCTTGTCGGCTGATTCGAGGATGTCCTCCCACATACTCTTGGTCATTCGCAAGTTGTCCACGTCTCCAGCATAGCATGCAAGGGTGTCTTCCCACATGCTCTTGGTCCGTCGTATCCTGGCGGTTGGTGTCACTCGGCTTCCGTCATCTGCTGGTCTGCGTGCAGCGTGTAGGTTGTGGATTTCGATGATAACTTGAAGCGGACCCATGTTGATTTTTATTTTGCAGGGGGATTCCTCAAGAATGTCGACTTCTGGGTAGTCATTCTGGCTTCCGAATCGTCCACCTTTCGCGTTCGGGGCGGGCATCTTTGTATTTTGGTAATTGTAATTATTTGGTATTGTTATTCTTCTCTCTGGGTATTTTTATTTATTGTTATTGTTATTAGTATTATTATTATTACATTATTGTCTATCTATTTTTTTTTTTTCTTTTTCGTTTTCACTTATTTGCTAGCATTTAGGTTTCTGAAGGTGCCTGGGTTTCTCGAGCCGTAGTAGGGATTTCTTTGACCGTAGCAGGGGTTTCTCGGGTGTTGATTATCTGATCCCTCCTCGGGATTGTGATTGGCATTGACACGAACTGAACTCGTGGTTCTCGTTGCGGCTTTAGTCGTGAGGGTTGCGCTGGCTGTGAGATTCTTGTTTTACAGATCCATACTGTAATCGCGATGACCATTGTTATCACTACTCCTGCTGATAGACCTGTCGTGGTGTGTAGCTGGATTCTACTACGACGTGCTTTTTCGGTTTCCTTGATCTGGATGTCCAGGGCTTCTATCGTCTCGCTATACTCCTTGTAGTGCTCACTTAGGGCGATCGGGTGCAGTATCTCTATGTTTTCTTTTTGTCTTTCCGTATTTTCTAACGGTATTTTATATTTTGCGAAGTCGATTTTAGGTGGCGGTATATTTTCTGCCTGGTGTACGTGTAACGGGTGCTTCTCATTTACTTTATAAGGAAGGGTGTACTCGGCTAGATGGTATATGCACTTCCTTTTTAACTCTATTATTCCTAGACCAGTCAATTGGTAGGTTAGTTCATTATTTTCGCATTGGCTTATTAGTGGGGTTGGTTTTAGTACCCAATATATCCAAGCGTTGTCCTGGTGCATGGGCGTTATTATTGGTCTCACGTTCGCCAATATTCGTATACGGCAACTGACTGGAGCCTGATCTGTTGCTTTGAACAGTGCCGATATGCAGTCCGTGCGCGTAGGTTTTGTTAGCAATGGGTCCCCGTGTTGGCAGATGCTGTACGTACCGTTAACATGGGTGCATTGAATTCGGTAATTCAGCTCTGTTAAACCGAAATTGTGTTGCGATCGACTGGTGTTTAAAAAATATGTACTCTCTATGTCGTAGACATAGTAGGAGTCGTGACCCGTTTCAATCGGAGTGGTGTAGATCCTGTTTAGGGTGTATGGTTGTTCTTCTAATAGGGGTATTTGTATTTGAATCAACGTTCCTCCTTGGTCGCCTTCGTAGTCTACTGTTGCTATCCTTTGTATGGTAATGGGGTCCATGGTGGTTTTTCTTCCGTTATATTTCTCAGAGGCGTTAGTGTAAACCTCTAGGATCTGCTTTGTTGGTACCAGTAAGGGATTTAATTCCCTTCTGTTTAGGGCTTCTAGTGCTATGAACAGGTCCGTGATTTCTAAATAGATCTGTTGTAATTCTCCTAACATAAATATCGTTAGTTCGTTGAGATCCAATCTTATATGGATTTTCCGGAGTTGGTCCGAGTGGTTGGCTATTTCGCTCATTTTTACTCTAAGGTCCTCTACTCGTTGCACCAGCTTGTTGTGTCGTCCGGCCATTTCATTGTTGGTGTCGCTCATGGCCTTCAGCGTAGTCTTCATTATCGTGACCTGTTTCTTGGCCAGGTCCAAATTAGTTTGAGTATCCTCTTCTAATTCCCTCAGCTTTTGATGGATATCTTTCGAATCTTCACTGTCCATTGTTCCGAATACGGTTTTCATAATCTTGCCACCCAGGTTCAGTAGTCCCCTTTTTGCGCGACTTCGCGACGGTAATGTGGAGCTGGTTTTACTTATAAGGTCCTTTATCTGCGCCACCTGTCTTTTTATTTCTCCCTGCCAGTGGTGACAATTTCCCTCTCCTGCCAGGCTACTGGTGTCGGTGCAGAGTTGATTTATGGCTAGCCAATGCTGAATGCTGAATAAGTTTGTTTTTCCGTGCCGCATTTCGGAGGAGTACCTGGTCACCTACATGGATTTTTACGGGGTTTATTTTTCGGTCGTAGTATTCTTTCGGTATGAGTTTTCCTTCTTCCAAATTAGTTCGAGCGGTTTGATATGCCCGTTGTAATTTATTCCGCAAATGTAGGTAGTAGTTTTCATGATCGTAGACTGGTTGTGGGGCCTTCTTTAAATTGTTGGGCAGGGGAGCGGAGAACCCATATAAACAGTCCATTGGGGTTAATTTCGTGGTTGAGTGCATGATATTGTTTCTGACGAACATCGCCGCTCGCAGGTGTTCGTCCCAATTTGATTGGTTGTCGTCGACAAAGTTTCTTAAATAATCGATCAGCGGTTTGTGCGACCTCTCCAACGCTCCGTTGGATTGGGGGTGGTACGGCGTAGTCTAGAGTTTCTGAATTTTAAATAATTTACAGACTTCTCTAAACATTTCTGAAGTGAAATTCGCTCCTTGGTCTGTTATCGACTTCTTGGGTATCCTGTAGCGACTTATAATTTCGTCTACGAACGCTTGGGCTACCGTCTTAGCCTCCATGTTGGGTAGGGGTACTACGTCCATGAATCGTGTGAGATCATCCTCAAAACTCAGGATGTATTTGTTTCTTCGTGTAGTCTCGGGTAATGGTCCCACAAGGTCCATATATACCTTGTCGAATGGGAGTATTGCGGTGTCCGTTATCATCATGGGTTCTTTATGTTCCCTGCTTAGTTTATTCAATTGGCATTTCTTGCACCTCTTAATATATTTCCGTATATCTCCTATCATCCCTTTCCAAGTGAATTCTCTTTTCAATCGTTGGAATGTTTTGAATACACCCTGGTGGCCTCCCAGAGGGGCGTCGTGACAATCACGTAGGATGATTTCGATCTCCTGGGGGTCTGTTAGGACTCTTATCTGTGGATTCTCTAGCTCAGGGGTATTACCCTGTACCTCATGTTCGTCGTTTTTATCCTCCGAGGGGGTTTTTGGTTGCGTTTCTTCGGTTTTTTCTTGTTGCTCCCTTGCTTGCTTGCGGGTGGTCACCATAACTTCGTAGGGGATTCTACTTAGGGCGTCGGCATTGTTGTTTTTCCTCCCCTCTTTGTACTCTATCTCGAACGTATAGTCGGAGAGTTTGTGCCATAGGCGGAGTATTCTGCTTGTGGGGTCTTTGATCCTTATAGCACCTCTTAGTGGCTTGTGATCCGTGAATACTTTAAAAGGTCTTCCGTATAAATAACACCTGAAGTTCTTCACTGCCCAGACTATGGCCAGGAGCTCCCGCTCGATTGTTGAGTAGTTTTTTTCTGCAGCATTCAATGTACGACTAGCGTAGGCGATGGGCTTCTCTTCTGGGGGTTGTCCCTGTGCTAGCACTGCCCCTAGAGCTTCTCCACTTGCATCGGTATATAATTTGAAGGGTTCCTTGAAGTTTGGGTACCTTAGCACCGGTGGGTTTATTAGTTTCTCTTTGAGAGTGCTGAATGCCTTTGCACAATTTTCGTCCCACTTAAACTTCACGTCTTTTTTCAAAAGGTTGTTAATGGGGGACGCTATTTTGGAGAAGTCTGATATGAATTTCCTGTAATAATTCGCTAGTCCCAAGAAAGACTGCACTTGTCGGATGGTCTTGGGTGTTGGGTATTCTCTAACGCTTTCTACTAAGCTCGGGTCTGGTGCCACTCCTTCTGTGGTGCACTTATGCCCTAAATATATGATTTCCCTTTTCAGGAAGTTACATTTTTCTGCGTTTAGTCTCAACTGGTGTTCCCTTAGTCGTTCTAATATTACTCGTAGCTTTGTCTGATGATCGGTTAAATTTCTACCATATATTACGATGTCGTCCAGGTATACGAAGCATTGTAGACCTTGCAGGCCTGTCAGCACGTGGTTCATCAAACGCTGGAATGTTGCTGGTGCTCCTTTCAACCCAAAAGGCATACGTTTGAAAGCGTAGTGCCCATACGGTGTGCTAAATGCAGTCTTATCCCGATCTTCGGGTCTCATGGCTATTTGATGGTAGCCGCTTGCGAGGTCCAGTACAGAGAAGTAACGGGAATTTCCCAACTGGTCCAGGATATCCTCTATCCTGGGTAGTGGGTACGCGTCCCCTTCGGTTACCTCGTTTAATTTTCTGTAGTCGACCACAATTCGCCATCGCTTCTGTCCATCAGGTCCCGGTTTCTTTGGGACTACTAGCAGGGGTGCATTCCACTGGCTCCAGCTTGGCTCGACTATGTCTTCGTCCAATAGTCTGGTTATCTCTTCTGTTATGACGTTCCTGTGCGTTTCAGGCAGTCGGTACATTTTGCACTTGATTGGCTGTTGGTCTTGTTTTATCCTTATCTCGTGCTGCACCGTAGCTGTGTGTCCCAGTTTTTCTCCTGGCAGGTGGAATACGTCCTGAAACTCGGTGATTATTTTATTCATTTCCTTTTTTTCCTCCGCGTTCAGGTTGGCGTCCATATTGACTAGCTTTTTAATCTGCATCTCCCTTTTTCCCGGCTCCTCGTTACTTACTACACTGCAATATACCTGTGGTTGTGTTATATTTTCTGCCTCGCTCACATGGTCTATATCCTTACTGTACCTCCTCAGTTTTACTTTTAAATTCTTAAGTTCCAATTTTTCGTTATTAATGTTCATTATGCTTATCACTATTTCTCTATCTTTAGGTTGGACCAGTGCGTTGCTCACGTATACTCCTGGTAGTACTTCTTCTCCTTCGGTCAACTGCTGTCCCCGGGCATAGGTTATTGCTTTAATGAATTTAACGCATCTGGCAGGTACTGTGACATCGATGGGCTCCGTGGTCGTTATTTCTTCGTCGGGGCTTCTGTCCCCAGGGTCTTCATAATTTCGAGAATGGTCTTGGGCAGGATCGGACTTATCCTTACTCTTTCCGGCACGCATGGTTTCCAGACTTCCGTCCTGAGTGCCTGCTTCAAAGAGTTGTGCTAGATCTTCCATTACCTCCTCCGTTGGTGATTCTACCCCCTCGTCAATACGTAGATCAGGGTTATTCCCACAGACGTTGATGGTTGTCGTTTCGGTTCGCCATTGTGGGCTGGTATGTGCCTCCTCGCGACAGTTCTCCAGGAGATCGAGGTTGTCACCCCACCCAACAGATACTGGTTCCATACTGTGAGTTTCCCGGGTGTCTCTTTTAGTTTTTCTCCCGTCCGTTGCTATCACGTCGACAAAGCATGTCCCTGTTTCACCATGGTTACAATTCTCTTCAAACTTTATAGTTGTTCTTCCCTTGCCAGTTTTGGACGTAAATGTCAGTCTTTTTGCGGGGCCCTCAATGTTACCCAGAAGTCGTTGCCCAGTATACCAGTTACGTTGGTGTGATTTAGTGAGTTTATCAGGTGAAACTTACATGGATAGGGTTGATCTAGTTCAACTTGTCCCATTATGGTACCTTCTGATGATACCTCCCCAGAAATGGTGTTTATCGTGATAATTTCTTTCTTATTTATTAACTCTTCTTTGTCTTTGCTGATTTCCTCTTCCTTTATCAGGCTTATTTCTGCGCCCGTGTCTATTATGAATTTATTTTTTCTATTTTTAGTGAAATCCAGAGGTAAGCTCACTATTGGGATGTTAGGGTACTGGTCACACCTTTTTTCATGTTCTTCTAGTGACGACGCGCGGTGTGTTCGGTCGTCCCTTCGCAGTTTTCCGAAGTACTTGTTCGCGTCTGCTCTTCTAGTTGTAGGCGTTCCCACCTTTCCTTAAGGAAACACATACTTTCTATGTGTCCGTTCTGCAGGCAAAAATTGCACTGGTCCGGTGCAGGTGTCACAGTGGTGTGGTTTACTTGGCGTTGTCTGTACTCATTGGATTGATTCGTTTGATTCCGGCGGTTATTGTTGCAATTCTGGGTATTATGCCCATACGTTCTACATGCCGTGCAGAAAGGTGTCATCTGCTTTGTACGGCACTCTGCCATCACGTGTCCCATCTTATTACAAAAATGGCATCTTATTTGACGCCGCTCTGGTCTATCCCGTGATGTGTTCTGGTTTCTGTTCCTATAGTTGTTAAAGGAGTTTTGCTGGTTACCTCTGCGCGGTGGTTGATATTGTTGACCCCCATTTCTATTGTAAGTGCCGTGGTCATCTCTTTGCGGTGACCGTATGTTCCCCTCAATTTGTTGAGAGTAGAGTTGCGTGTTGCTATGCCCCATGTACAAGTTGGGTCCAGGCACCTGAAGGTTTTGCGCCATTGTGCTGGCCGCGATGTGCGGTGGTTGTCGCATGCATTGCTCGGTTTGCTCCAACCTTCTGACTTTCGATCCTAGGGCCTCTAGTGTGTTTTCCACATCTTGTAACAAGTAGAACTTGTAGTTGGAATCTAGTACACCCATCTTAAAACAGTGCACCCCAACTTCTTCGATTTCGGTCCTCAGACCATCTCCGCCGTTAGCATACTGAACGTCTGCCGCGGTCTTGCAGGCATCTATTAACCCTTTTACTCGGTTATAGTACCCCAGTAGTGTTTCTGTGGGTAGTTGCTGGACATTCCGCAATTGGGTGTTTAGAGTAATGTACGAGGTGCCTTGGAGTAAACTGGCTCTTAACGTGGAGAAAATATTTTCCAGCGTGTCACATACTCCTGCCTGTACTGCCTCTAAAGCTCGTCCTCTCAGGCGTGTTGGCAACAACCTGGTGAACAACACCTTGTCTTGTACTTCTGTGAGAGTCTCGTAGCCTAGTCTAGCGCAGTTAACAAACTCATTGATTTCGCTTTGTTTACGCGGGCTATCCTCTCCAATCAGGATTGGTACATTATTGTACAAGATGTTGTTCACTAGCTCTACGTTAGCCATCTTTTTGTCTTTATCTTTCGTGGCTTCCTCACTAGTTGTTGGCTGTACCTTTTGTTGTTCTGTTGGTTTTGGGCCGTTCCGTTCACAGTTATAGCTTCCTGGGTCGGAAAATGTCCTGACGTAGTATCTCCCACCCCTGAGCTCTACTACCTCGGGTCTGTTTGTTATTTCCTCTTGATCCTTTGTTTGCTCGTGCCCGTGTCCTACTCCGTCTGGTTGAAATTCCTCCTCTGGAGTAACTGCTTCGCTATAATCGCGGCTTTCGGGTTCGTCACCCCGTTCTGGCTCCGGCGTTTTTGGTGACTCCGGTTCGTGGTGCGACGTCTCCTCGTCTTCACCTACTTGGTCCTCCTGGCTAGTGGCTAGTTCGTTGTGCGATTCCTCTTCGTCTTGATTTGGCTGATCTTCTGGGTTAGCGGTTTCCTCCACGTTGCTAATACAGGGGAGATTAGGGTCTGGGTTGTTGATGTAGAACGCGTCAAGTCTTCTCATAAACCTACTTACAGATTCAGTGAGTGGTAACTTTGGTGTGGACTGTGCCATACAATTTTTTTTTTCAATTTTTTTTTTGTTTTTCGTTTTTTTTATTTTTTTTTTTTATTTTTTCTTCTTTTTTTTTTTCTCTTCTTTTTTTTTCACTTAATTTTTTTCTTTTAACTGTGTTTTTTTTTTTTTTCTTTTTTGTCTTATTAAGTATTTTTTCTTTCCAGCCGGCTACATTCACAACCAAATGACATATGCGGTTCTATCTATACTTTATATTTTACAATTCAGATAAATTTGTACTTAATTAACGTTATACAATGTCAGTACTGCCTTATAACCAAATTACATTAGTTTCTCTATAAAATGTGATTTACAATTCCAATCTAGTTTCAATTACGTTATAACATTTATACAATATCGTTATGCAATTTTTTGCATGCTTTTTTCTCAAAATAAAGCTCTTAGGTTATTAACACATAAAGTTATAACATAAATTTCTCGAGGTTCTTGTATTCTTGCCTCTTCTCAATGCCCCTTGTGTACCATCAACAATTGTTTTTATATTTTCCGATCTTTGTGCAAGTGCCAATCAAAGATTTTAGTTTATTTTCCAAAAAAAATTAGACTATTTTTGAAATTTTCCAAACGGTCTTTCTATTTGACCATACTTTTATTTTTGCCTCAAACGTAGGTTTTTAAATGCGGCTGCGCCAGTTGTTATGCACGCTTTTAGCACCTTTTCTTTTGTGATGCTAAACCATGCATATGTCTGAACGTTGAGGGTACACTTCGGGTCGAAACCATTTGTTTACCAAAATGGATGTAAAAGATCTAAAGGTGGTTCCAATACGAATTTTGTTTTATTTATTCTATGCCTAATACAATTCTCATAACTATAGTAGCATTTATTTCACTATCCTTAACCTATACGTTAATTATGGTTCGAAACTAGAGAACTCTGCCGGAGTTTCTTCTCATTAGTCGATCGCTTCTTCTGCTGACGGTATTTCTTTCGGCTGTTCTGGAGGCGCTGGATCTCTTGTCCTAGTCGTAGTCGTTCTTCTTGGCCCACGGCAATCAGCAATAGGCGTCGGACTGCCTCAATTTTCTTCTAAACCTGGCTTCCACCCCCGATCTGTACTTTGCCACTGGTATTCCTTTTGTCGGAGGTTTGGTTTCTCGTCGTTGCCCCTGCTGTCTGGCCCGGTACTCCTCCAAGCTTACAGGTCGCGGACCCGCTTTTGGGTCCCTTAAGGCCTCTTCCAGCGAGTGACTGGGCAAGGTCGTCATGGGCTTAACTTCTGAGGAACGCGTGGGGATTCTTTCAGACCTGAGCCGATAGGTTCCTTGGAACCGTGTTCGGTTGGTCTAATCCGGAGCCGATAGGTTCCGAGGAACCGTGTTCGGACAGTGGATCTCCGCGAGGATAGTTGATATTTACCTTCTTATGGTTGCGGCTGCGTCTAAGCCTCAACTTCTCCGGATCTCGGCGATTTTGCGGCTAAGTCCAAGCTTCTAGTGGCTACGTCCTCCTTTGAATTTCCCGGTTTCTCGATTGCTGGTGGTTGTGTCTAAGCTGAAGTCCAAGCTAAGATTGCGTTGGATAAAGTTGAGTCCAAGCTGCTCCTGGTGATATTCCTGGTTCGCGGAATTCACACACCTTCGGGAAGTAATTTCTCCAGACTGATCTGTAGTCCAAATTTTCCCGTTATTTATCGGAAAATTTTGTGTCGAATACACAAAATTTTCCTGATCAATGTTCAACCGAAGGTCGTTGTCATTGATCGTCACGTTGCCATATTGCGCTTCCGCCCTGGTGGTGCCACCAAGTGATTACTAGTGGCTGTTAGTAACCTGCGCTTACAAATGCATTGTTGTTGTATGGGTGCCATAATTATCCATAATCCCGTCATCTTGTGTATTTTGTTGACAGATGTCAGTTGCAGTTTGGATCCACGTGTGGTAAGTATTTTGATTAGTACTTATTTATTGTTTTTGGTCCCTTTTTAGGTATCCTGGAGGAGGACCATCACACTGTTATTAGTGAGGCTTTGCAGATTGTGACTGTTATTTCAGTGGTTTTCGCTGTTATTAGTGAGGTTGTGCAGATTGCCACAGTTATTTCACTGGTTTTCGCTGTTATTAGTGAGGCTTTGCAGATTGTGACTGTTATTTCAGTGGTTTTCGCTGTTATTAGTGAGGTTGTGCAGATTGCCACAGTTATTTCACTGGTTTTCGCTGTTATTAGTGAGGCTTTGCAGATTGTGACTGTTATTTCAGTGGTTTTCGCTGTTATTAGTGAGGTTGTGCAGATTGCCACAGTTATTTCACTGGTTTTCGCTGTTATAAGTGAGGCTTTGCAGATTGTGACTGTTATTTCAGTGGTTTTCGCTGTTATTAGTGAGGTTGTGCAGATTGCCAGAGTTATTTCAGTGGTTTTCGCTGTTATAAGTGAGGCTTTGCAGATTGTGACTGTTATTTCAGTGGTTTTCGCTGTTATTAGTGAGGTTGTGCAGATTGCCACAGTTATTTCACTGGTTTTCGCTGTTATTAGTGAGGCTTTGCAGATTGTGACTGTTATTTCAGTGGTTTTCGCTGTTATTAGTGAGGTTGTGCAGATTGCCACAGTTATTTCACTGGTTTTCGCTGTTATTAGTGAGGCTTTGCAGATTGTGACTGTTATTTCAGTGGTTTTCGCTGTTATTAGTGAGGTTGTGCAGATTGCCACAGTTATTTCACTGGTTTTCGCTGTTATAAGTGAGGCTTTGCAGATTGTGACTGTTATTTCAGTGGTTTTCGCTGTTATTAGTGAGGTTGTGCAGATTGCCACAGTTATTTCACTGGTTTTCGCTGTTATTAGTGAGGCTTTGCAGATTGTGACTGTTATTTCAGTGGTTTTCGCTGTTATTAGTGAGGTTGTGCAGATTGCCACAGTTATTTCACTGGTTTTCGCTGTTATAAGTGAGGCTTTGCAGATTGTGACTGTTATTTCAGTGGTTTTCGCTGTTATCAGTGAGGTTGTGCAGATTGCCACAGTTATTTCACTGGTTTTCGCAGTTATAAGTGAGGCTTTGCAGATTGTGACTGTTATTTCAGTGGTTTTCGCTGTTATTAGTGAGATTGTGCAGATTGCCACAGTTATTTCACTGGTTTTCGCTGTTATAAGTGAGGCTTTGCAGATTGTGACTGTTATTTCAGTGGTTTTCGCTGTTATAAGTGAGGCTTTGCAGATTGTGACAGTTATTTCAGTGGTTTTCGCTGTTATTAGTGAGGCTTTGGAGATTGTGACTGTTATTTCAGTGGTTTTCGCTGTTATTAGTGAGGTTGTGCAGATTGCCACAGTTATTTCACTGGTTTTCGCTGTTATAAGTGAGGCTTTGCAGATTGTGACTGTTATTTCAGTGGTTTTCGCTGTTATTAGTGAGATTGTGCAGATTGCCACAGTTATTTCACTGGTTTTCGCTGTTATAAGTGAGGCTTTGCAGATTGTGACTGTTATTTCAGTGGCTTTCGCTGTTTTTAGTGAGATTGTGCAGATTGCCACAGTTATTTCACTGGTTTTCGCTGTTATAAGCGAGGCTTTGCAAATTGTGACTGTTATTTCAGTGGTTTTCGCTGTTATTAGTGAGGTTGTGCAGATTGCCACAGTTATTTCACTGGTTTTCGCTGTTATAAGTGAGGCTTTGCAGATTGTGACTGTTATTTCAGTGGTTTTCGCTGTTATTAGTGAGGTTGTGCAGATTGCCACAGTTATTTCACTGGTTTTCGCTGTTATTAGTGAGGCTTTGCAGATTGTGACTGTTATTTCAGTGGTTTTCGCTGTTATTAGTGAGGTTGTGCAGATTGCCACAGTTATTTCACTGGTTTTCGCTGTTATTAGTGAGGCTTTGCAGATTGTGACTGTTATTTCAGTGGTTTTCGCTGTTATTAGTGAGGTTGTGCAGATTGCCACAGTTATTTCACTGGTTTTCGCTGTTATTAGTGAGGCTTTGCAGATTGTGACTGTTATTTCAGTGGTTTTCGCTGTTATTAGTGAGGTTGTGCAGATTGCCACAGTTATTTCACTGGTTTTCGCTGTTATTAGTGAGGCTTTGCAGATTGTGACTGTTATTTCAGTAGTTTTCGCTGTTATTAGTGAGGTTGTGCAGATTGCCACAGTTATTTCACTGGTTTTCGCTGTTATAAGTGAGGCTTTGCAGATTGTGACTGTTATTTCAGTGGTTTTCGCTGTTATTAGTGAGATTGTGCAGATTGCCACAGTTATTTCACTGGTTTTCGCTGTTATTAGTGAGGCTTTGCAGATTGTGACTGTTATTTCAGTGGTTTTCGCTGTTATTAGTGAGGTTGTGCAGATTGCCACAGTTATTTCACTGGTTTTCGCTGTTATAAGTGAGGCTTTGCAGATTGTGACTGTTATTTCAGTGGTTTTCGCTGTTATTAGTGAGATTGTGCAGATTGCCACAGTTATTTCACTGGTTTTCGCTGTTATTAGTGAGGCTTTGCAGATTGTGACTGTTATTTCAGTGGTTTTCGCTGTTATTAGTGAGGCTTTGCAGATTGTGACTGTTATTTCAGTGGTTTTCGCTGTTATTAGTGAGGTTGTGCAGATTGCCACAGTTATTTCACTGGTTTTCGCTGTTATTAGTGAGGCTTTGCAGATTGTGACTGTTATTTCAGTGGTTTTCGCTGTTATTAGTGAGGTTGTGCAGATTGCCACAGTTATTTCACTGGTTTTCGCTGTTATTAGTGAGGCTTTGCAGATTGTGGCTGTTATTTCAGTGGTTTTCGCTGTTATTAGTGAGGTTGTGCAGATTGCCACAGTTATTTCACTGGTTTTCGCTGTTATAAGTGAGGCTTTGCAGATTGTGACTGTTATTTCAGTGGTTTTCGCTGTTATTAGTGAGGTTGTGCAGATTGCCACAGTTATTTCAGTGGTTTTCGCTGTTATAAGTGAGGCTTTGCAGATTGTGACTGTTATTTCAGTGGTTTTCGCTGTTATTAGTGAGGTTGTGCAGATTGCCACAGTTATTTCACTGGTTTTCGCTGTTATAAGTGAGGCTTTGCAGATTGTGACTGTTATTTCAGTGGTTTTCGCTGTTATTAGTGAGGTTGTGCAGATTGCCACAGTTATTTCACTGGTTTTCGCTGTTATTAGTGAGGCTTTGCAGATTGTGACTGTTATTTCAGTGGTTTTCGCTGTTATTAGTGAGGCTTTGCAGATTGTGACTGTTATTTCAGTGGTTTTCGCTGTTATTAGTGAGGTTGTGCAGATTGCCACAGTTATTTCACTGGTTTTCGCTGTTATTAGTGAGGCTTTGCAGATTGTGACTGTTATTTCAGTGGTTTTCGCTGTTATTAGTGAGGTTGTGCAGATTGCCACAGTTATTTCACGGGTTTTCGCTGTTATTAGTGAGGCTTTGCAGATTGTGACTGTTATTTCAGTGGTTTTCGCTGTTATTAGTGAGGTTGTGCAGATTGCCACAGTTATTTCACTGGTTTTCGCTGTTATAAGTGAGGCTTTGCAGATTGTGACTGTTATTTCAGTGGTTTTCGCTGTTATTAGTGAGGTTGTGCAGATTGCCACAGTTATTTCACTGGTTTTCGCTGTTATTAGTGAGGCTTTGCAGATTGTGACTGTTATTTCAGTGGTTTTCGCTGTTATTAGTGAGGTTGTGCAGATTGCCACAGTTATTTTACTGGTTTTCGCTGTTATATAGTAAGTGAGGCTTTGCAGATTGTGACTGTTATTTCAGTGGTTTTCGCTGTTATTAGTGAGGTTGTGCAGATTGCCACAGTTATTTCACTGGTTTTCGCTGTTATAAGTGAGGCTTTGCAGATTGTGACTGTTATTTCAGTGGTTTTCGCTGTTATTAGTGAGATTGTGCAGATTGCCACAGTTATTTCACTGGTTTTCGCTGTTATAAGTGAGGCTTTGCAGATTGTGACTGTTATTTCAGTGGTTTTCGCTGTTATAAGTGAGGCTTTGCAGATTGTGACTGTTATTTCAGTGGTTTTCGCTGTTATTAGTGAGGTTGTGCAGATTGCCACAGTTATTTCACTGGTTTTCGCTGTTATAAGTGAGGCTTTGCAGATTGTGACTGTTATTTCAGTGGTTTTCGCTGTTATTAGTGAGGTTGTGCAGATTGCCACAGTTATTTCACTGGTTTTCGCTGTTATAAGTGAGGCTTTGCAGATTGTGACTGTTATTTCAGTGGTTTTCGCTGTTATTAGTGAGGCTTTGCAGATTGTGACTGTTATTTCAGTGGTTTTCGCTGTTATTAGTGATGTTGTGCAGATTGCCACAGCTATTTCACTGGTTTTCGCTGTTATTAGTGAGGCTTTGCAGATTGTGACTGTTATTTCAGTGGTTTTCGCTGTTATTAGTGAGGTTGTGCAGATTGCCACAGTTATTTCACTGGTTTTCGCTGTTATAAGTGAGGCTTTGCAGATTGTGACTGTTATTTCAGTGGTTTTCGCTGTTATTAGTGAGGTTGTGCAGATTGCCACAGTTATTTCACTGGTTTTCGCTGTTATTAGTGAGGCTTTGCAGATTGTGACTGTTATTTCAGTGGTTTTCGCTGTTATTAGTGAGGTTGTGCAGATTGCCACAGTTATTTCACTGGTTTTCGCTGTTATTAGTGAGGCTTTGCAGATTGTGACTGTTATTTCAGTGGTTTTCGCTGTTATTAGTGAGGTTGTGCAGATTGCCACAGTTATTTCACTGGTTTTCGCTGTTATTAGTGAGGCTTTGCAGATTGTGGCTGTTATTTCAGTGGTTTTCGCTGTTATTAGTGAGGTTGTGCAGATTGCCACAGTTATTTCACTGGTTTTCGCTGTTATAAGTGAGGCTTTGCAGATTGTGACTGTTATTTCAGTGGTTTTCGCTGTTATTAGTGAGGTTGTGCAGATTGCCACAGTTATTTCAGTGGTTTTCGCTGTTATAAGTGAGGCTTTGCAGATTGTGACTGTTATTTCAGTGGTTTTCGCTGTTATTAGTGAGGTTGTGCAGATTGCCACAGTTATTTCACTGGTTTTCGCTGTTATAAGTGAGGCTTTGCAGATTGTGACTGTTATTTCAGTGGTTTTCGCTGTTATTAGTGAGGTTGTGCAGATTGCCACAGTTATTTCACTGGTTTTCGCTGTTATTAGTGAGGCTTTGCAGATTGTGACTGTTATTTCAGTGGTTTTCGCTGTTATTAGTGAGGCTTTGCAGATTGTGACTGTTATTTCAGTGGTTTTCGCTGTTATTAGTGAGGTTGTGCAGATTGCCACAGTTATTTCACTGGTTTTCGCTGTTATTAGTGAGGCTTTGCAGATTGTGACTGTTATTTCAGTGGTTTTCGCTGTTATTAGTGAGGTTGTGCAGATTGCCACAGTTATTTCACGGGTTTTCGCTGTTATTAGTGAGGCTTTGCAGATTGTGACTGTTATTTCAGTGGTTTTCGCTGTTATTAGTGAGGTTGTGCAGATTGCCACAGTTATTTCACTGGTTTTCGCTGTTATAAGTGAGGCTTTGCAGATTGTGACTGTTATTTCAGTGGTTTTCGCTGTTATTAGTGAGGTTGTGCAGATTGCCACAGTTATTTCACTGGTTTTCGCTGTTATTAGTGAGGCTTTGCAGATTGTGACTGTTATTTCAGTGGTTTTCGCTGTTATTAGTGAGGTTGTGCAGATTGCCACAGTTATTTTACTGGTTTTCGCTGTTATATAGTAAGTGAGGCTTTGCAGATTGTGACTGTTATTTCAGTGGTTTTCGCTGTTATTAGTGAGGTTGTGCAGATTGCCACAGTTATTTCACTGGTTTTCGCTGTTATAAGTGAGGCTTTGCAGATTGTGACTGTTATTTCAGTGGTTTTCGCTGTTATTAGTGAGATTGTGCAGATTGCCACAGTTATTTCACTGGTTTTCGCTGTTATAAGTGAGGCTTTGCAGATTGTGACTGTTATTTCAGTGGTTTTCGCTGTTATAAGTGAGGCTTTGCAGATTGTGACTGTTATTTCAGTGGTTTTCGCTGTTATTAGTGAGGTTGTGCAGATTGCCACAGTTATTTCACTGGTTTTCGCTGTTATAAGTGAGGCTTTGCAGATTGTGACTGTTATTTCAGTGGTTTTCGCTGTTATTAGTGAGGTTGTGCAGATTGCCACAGTTATTTCACTGGTTTTCGCTGTTATAAGTGAGGCTTTGCAGATTGTGACTGTTATTTCAGTGGTTTTCGCTGTTATTAGTGAGGCTTTGCAGATTGTGACTGTTATTTCAGTGGTTTTCGCTGTTATTAGTGAGGTTGTGCAGATTGCCACAGCTATTTCACTGGTTTTCGCTGTTATTAGTGAGGCTTTGCAGATTGTGACTGTTATTTCAGTGGTTTTCGCTGTTATTAGTGAGGTTGTGCAGATTGCCACAGTTATTTCACTGGTTTTCGCTGTTATTAGTGAGGCTTTGCAGATTGTGACTGTTATTTCAGTGGTTTTCGCTGTTATTAGTGAGGTTGTGCAGATTGCCACAGTTATTTCACTGGTTTTCGCTGTTATTAGTGAGGCTTTGCAGATTGTGACTGTTATTTCAGTGGTTTTCGCTGTTATTAGTGAGGTTGTGCAGATTGCCACAGTTATTTCACTGGTTTTCGCTGTTATTAGTGAGGCTTTGCAGATTGTGACTGTTATTTCAGTGGTTTTCGCTGTTATTAGTGAGGTTGTGCAGATTGCCACAGTTATTTCACTGGTTTTCGCTGTTATAAGTGAGGCTTTGCAGATTGTGACTGTTATTTCAGTGGTTTTCGCTGTTATTAGTGAGGTTGTGCAGATTGCCACAGTTATTTCACTGGTTTTCGCTGTTATTAGTGAGGCTTTGCAGATTGTGACTGTTATTTCAGTGGTTTTCGCTGTTATTAGTGAGGTTGTGCAGACTGCCACAGTTATTTCACTGGTTTTCGCTGTTATAAGTGAGGCTTTGCAGATTGTGACTGTTATTTCAGTGGTTTTCGCTGTTATTAGTGAGGTTGTGCAGATTGCCACAGTTATTTCACTGGTTTTCGCTGTTATAAGTGAGGCTTTGCAGATTGTGACTGTTATTTCAGTGGTTTTCGCTGTTATTAGTGAGATTGTGCAGATTGCCACAGTTATTTCACTGGTTTTCGCTGTTATAAGTGAGGCTTTGCAGATTGTGACTGTTATTTCAGTGGTTTTCGCTGTTATTAGTGAGGTTGTGCAGATTGCCACAGTTATTTCACTGGTTTTCGCTGTTATTAGTGAGGCTTTGCAGATTGTGACTGTTATTTCAGTGGTTTTCGCTGTTATTAGTGAGGTTGTGCAGATTGCCACAGTTATTTTACTGGTTTTCGCTGTTATATAGTAAGTGAGGCTTTGCAGATTGTGACTGTTATTTCAGTGGTTTTCGCTGTTATTAGTGAGGTTGTGCAGATTGCCACAGTTATTTCACTGGTTTTCGCTGTTATAAGTGAGGCTTTGCAGATTGTGACTGTTATTTCAGTGGTTTTCGCTGTTATTAGTGAGATTGTGCAGATTGCCACAGTTATTTCACTGGTTTTCGCTGTTATAAGTGAGGCTTTGCAGATTGTGACTGTTATTTCAGTGGTTTTCGCTGTTATAAGTGAGGCTTTGCAGATTGTGACTGTTATTTCAGTGGTTTTCGCTGTTATTAGTGAGGTTGTGCAGATTGCCACAGTTATTTCACTGGTTTTCGCTGTTATAAGTGAGGCTTTGCAGATTGTGACTGTTATTTCAGTGGTTTTCGCTGTTATTAGTGAGGTTGTGCAGATTGCCACAGTTATTTCACTGGTTTTCGCTGTTATAAGTGAGGCTTTGCAGATTGTGACTGTTATTTCAGTGGTTTTCGCTGTTATTAGTGAGGCTTTGCAGATTGTGACTGTTATTTCAGTGGTTTTCGCTGTTATTAGTGAGGTTGTGCAGATTGCCACAGCTATTTCACTGGTTTTCGCTGTTATTAGTGAGGCTTTGCAGATTGTGACTGTTATTTCAGTGGTTTTCGCTGTTATCAGTGAGGTTGTGCAGATTGCCACAGTTATTTCACTGGTTTTCGCTGTTATTAGTGAGGCTTTGCAGATTGTGACTGTTATTTCAGTGGTTTTCGCTGTTATTAGTGAGGTTGTGCAGATTGCCACAGTTATTTCACTGGTTTTCGCTGTTATTAGTGAGGCTTTGCAGATTGTGACTGTTATTTCAGTGGTTTTCGCTGTTATTAGTGAGGTTGTGCAGATTGCCACAGTTATTTCACTGGTTTTCGCTGTTATTAGTGAGGCTTTGCAGATTGTGACTGTTATTTCAGTGGTTTTCGCTGTTATTAGTGAGGTTGTGCAGATTGCCACAGTTATTTCACTGGTTTTCGCTGTTATAAGTGAGGCTTTGCAGATTGTGACTGTTATTTCAGTGGTTTTCGCTGTTATTAGTGAGGTTGTGCAGATTGCCACAGTTATTTCACTGGTTTTCGCTGTTATTAGTGAGGCTTTGCAGATTGTGACTGTTATTTCAGTGGTTTTCGCTGTTATTAGTGAGGTTGTGCAGACTGCCACAGTTATTTCACTGGTTTTCGCTGTTATAAGTGAGGCTTTGCAGATTGTGACTGTTATTTCAGTGGTTTTCGCTGTTATTAGTGAGGTTGTGCAGATTGCCACAGTTATTTCACTGGTTTTCGCTGTTATAAGTGAGGCTTTGCAGATTGTGACTGTTATTTCAGTGGTTTTCGCTGTTATTAGTGAGATTGTGCAGATTGCCACAGTTATTTCACTGGTTTTCGCTGTTATAAGTGAGGCTTTGCAGATTGTGACTGTTATTTCAGTGGTTTTCGCTGTTATAAGTGAGGCTTTGCAGATTGTGACTGTTATTTCAGTGGTTTTCGCTGTTATTAGTGAGGTTGTGCAGATTGCCACAGTTATTTCACTGGTTTTCGCTGTTATAAGTGAGGCTTTGCAGATTGTGACTGTTACTTCAGTGGTTTTCGCTGTTATTAGTGAGGTTGTGCAGATTGCCACAGTTATTTCACTGGTTTTCGCTGTTATAAGTGAGGCTTTGCAGATTGTGACTGTTATTTCAGTGGTTTTCGCTGTTATTAGTGAGGCTTTGCAGATTGTGACTGTTATTTCAGTGGTTTTCGCTGTTATTAGTGAGGTTGTGCAGATTGCCACAGTTATTTCACTGGTTTTCGCTGTTATTAGTGAGGCTTTGCTGATTGTGACTGTTATTTCAGTGGTTTTCGCTGTTATTAGTGAGGTTGTGCAGATTGCCACAGTTATTTCACTGGTTTTCGCTGTTATTAGTGAGGCTTTGCAGATTGTGACTGTTATTTCAGTGGTTTTCGCTGTTATTAGTGAGGTTGTGCAGATTGCCACAGTTATTTCACTGGTTTTCGCTGTTATTAGTGAGGCTTTGCAGATTGTGACTGTTATTTCAGTGGTTTTCGATGTTATAAGTGAGGCTTTGCAGATTGTGACTGTTATTTCAGTGGTTTTCGCTGTTATTAGTGAGGTTGTGCAGATTGCCACAGTTATTTCACTGGTTTTCGCTGTTATTAGTGAGGCTTTGCAGATTGTGACTGTTATTTAAGTGGTTTTCGCTGTTATTAGTGAGGTTGTGCAGATTGCCACAGTTATTTCACTGGTTTTCGCTGTTATTAGTGAGGCTTTGCAGATTGTGACTGTTATTTCAGTGGTTTTCGCTGTTATTAGTGAGGTTGTGCAGATTGCCACAGTTATTTCACTGGTTTTCGCTGTTATTAGTGAGGCTTTGCAGATTGTGACTGTTATTTCAGTGGTTTTCGCTGTTATTAGTGAGACTGTGCAGATTGCCACAGTTATTTCACTGGTTTTCGCTGTTATTAGTGAGGCTTTGCAGATTGTGACTGTTATTTCAGTGGTTTTCGCTGTTATTAGTGAGGTTGTGCAGATTGCCACAGTTATTTCACTGGTTTTCGCTGTTATTAGTGAGGCTTTGCAGATTGTGACTGTTATTTCAGTGGTTTTCGCTGTTATTAGTGAGGTTGTGCAGATTGCCACAGTTATTTCACTGGTTTTCGCTGTTATTAGTGAGGCTTTGCAGATTGTGACTGTTATTTCAGTGGTTTTCGCTGTTATTAGTGAGGTTGTGCAGATTGCCACAGTTATTTCACTGGTTTTCGCTGTTATTAGTGAGGCTGTGCAGATTGTGACTGTTATTTCAGTGGTTTTCGCTGTTATTAGTGAGGTTGTGCAGATTGCCACAGTTATTTCACTGGTTTTCGCTGTTATTAGTGAGGCTTTGCAGATTGTGACTGTTATTTCAGTGGTTTTCGCTGTTATTAGTGAGGTTGTGCAGATTGCCACAGTTATTTCACTGGTTTTCGCTGTTATAAGTGAGGCTTTGCAGATTGTGACTGTTATTTCAGTGGTTTTCGCTGTTATTAGTGAGATTGTGCAGATTGCCACAGTTATTTCACTGGTTTTCGCTGTTATTAGTGAGGCTTTGCAGATTGTGACTGTTATTTCAGTGGTTTTCGCTGTTATTAGTGAGGTTGTGCAGATTGCCACAGTTATTTCACTGGTTTTCGCTGTTATTAGTGAGGCTTTGCAGATTGTGACTGTTATTTCAGTGGTTTTCGCTGTTATTAGTGAGGTTGTGCAGATTGCCACAGTTATTTCACTAGTTTTCGCTGTTATTAGTGAGGCTTTGCAGATTGTGACTGTTATTTCAGTGGTTTTCGCTGTTATTAGTGAGGTTGTGCAGATTGCCACAGTTATTTCACTGGTTTTCGCTGTTATTAGTGAGGCTTTGCAGATTGTGACTGTTATTTCAGTGGTTTTCGCTGTTATTAGTGAGGTTGTGCAGATTGCCACAGTTATTTCACTGGTTTTCGCTGTTATTAGTGAGGCTTTGCAGATTGTGACTGTTATTTCAGTGGTTTTCGCTGTTGTTAGTGAGGCTTTGCAGATTGTGACTGTTATTTCAGTGGTTTTCGCTGTTATTAGTGAGGTTGTGCAGATTGCCACAGTTATTTCACTGGTTTTCGCTGTTATAAGTGAGGCTTTGCAGATTGTGACTGTTATTTCAGTGGTTTTCGCTGTTATTAGTGAGGTTGTGCAGATTGCCACAGTTATTTCACTGGTTTTCGCTGTTATTAGTGAGGCTTTGCAGATTGTGACTGTTATTTCAGTGGTTTTCGCTGTTATTAGTGAGGCTTTGCAGATTGTGACTGTTATTTCAGTGGTTTTCGCTGTTATTAGTGAGGTTGTGCAGATTGCCACAGTTATTTCACTGGTTTTCGCTGTTATAAGTGAGGCTTTGCAGATTGTGACTGTTATTTCAGTGGTTTTCGCTGTTATTAGTGAGGTTGTGCAGATTGCCACAGTTATTTCACTGGTTTTCGCTGTTATTAGTGAGGCTTTGCAGATTGTGACTGTTATTTCAGTGGTTTTCGCTGTTATTAGTGAGGTTGTGCAGATTGCCACAGTTATTTCACTGGTTTTCGCTGTTATAAGTGAGGCTTTGCAGATTGTGACTGTTATTTCAGTGGTTTTCGCTGTTATTAGTGAGGTTGTGCAGATTGCCACAGTTATTTCACTGGTTTTCGCTGTTATTAGTGAGGCTTTGCAGATTGTGACTGTTATTTCAGTGGTTTTCGCTGTTATTAGTGAGGTTGTGCAGATTGCCACAGTTATTTCACTGGTTTTCGCTGTTATTAGTGAGGCTTTGCAGATTGTGACTGTTATTTCAGTGGTTTTCGCTGTTATAAGTGAGGCTTTGCAGATTGTGACTGTTATTTCAGTGGTTTTCGCTGTTATTAGTGAGGTTGTGCAGATTGCCACAGTTATTTCACTGGTTTTCGCTGTTATTAGTGAGGCTTTGCAGATTGTGACTGTTATTTCAGTGGTTTTCGCTGTTATTAGTGAGGTTGTGCAGATTGCCACAGTTATTTCACTGGTTTTCGCTGTTATTAGTGAGGTTGTGCAGATTGCCACAGTTATTTCACTGGTTTTCGCTGTTATTAGTGAGATTGTGCAGATTGCCACAGTTATTTCACTGGTTTTCGCTGTTATTAGTGAGGCTTTGCAGATTGTGACTGTTATTTCAGTGGTTTTCGCTGTTATTAGTGAGGTTGTGCAGATTGCCACAGTTATTTCACTGGTTTTCGCTGTTATTAGTGAGGCTTTGCAGATTGTGACTGTTATTTCAGTGGTTTTCGCTGTTATTAGTGAGGTTGTGCAGATTGCCACAGTTATTTCACTGGTTTTCGCTGTTATTAGTGAGGCTTTGCAGATTGTGACTGTTATTTCAGTGGTTTTCGCTGTTATTAGTGAGATTGTGCAGATTGCCACAGTTATTTCATTGGTTTTCGCTGTTATTAGTGAGGTTGTGCAGATTGCCACAGTTATTTCACTGGTTTTCGCTGTTATTAGTGAGGCTTTGCAGATTGTGACTGTTATTTCAGTGGTTTTCGCTGTTATTAGTGAGGTTGTGCAGATTGCCACAGTTATTTCACTGGTTTTCGCTGTTATTAGTGAGGCTTTGCAGATTGTGACTGTTAGTTCAGTGGTTTTCGCTGTTATTAGTGAGGTTGTGCAGATTGCCACAGTTATTTCACTGGTTTTCGCTGTTATTAGTGAGGCTTTGCAGATTGTGACTGTTATTTCAGTGGTTTTCGCTGTTATTAGTGAGGTTGTGCAGATTGCCACAGTTATTTCACTGGTTTTCGCTGTTATTAGTGAGGCTTTGCAGATTGTGACTGTTATTTCAGTGGTTTTCGCTGTTATTAGTGAGGTTGTGCAGATTGCCACAGTTATTTCACTGGTTTTCGCTGTTATAAGTGAGGCTTTGCAGATTGTGACTGTTATTTCAGTGGTTTTCGCTGTTATTAGTGAGATTGTGCAGATTGCCACAGTTATTTCACTGGTTTTCGCTGTTATTAGTGAGGCTTTGCAGATTGTGACTGTTATTTCAGTGGTTTTCGCTGTTATTAGTGAGATTGTGCAGATTGCCACAGTTATTTCACTGGTTTTCGCTGTTATTAGTGAGGCTTTGCAGATTGTGACTGTTATTTCAGTGGTTTTCGCTGTTATTAGTGAGGTTGTGCAGATTGCCACAGTTATTTCACTGGTTTTCGCTGTTATAAGTGAGGCTTTGCAGATTGTGACTGTTATTTCAGTGGTTTTCGCTGTTATTAGTGAGGTTGTGCAGATTGCCACAGTTATTTCACTGGTTTTCGCTGTTATAAGTGAGGCTTTGCAGATTGTGACTGTTATTTCAGTGGTTTTCGCTGTTATTAGTGAGATTGTGCAGATTGCCACAGTTATTTCACTGGTTTTCGCTGTTATAAGTGAGGCTTTGCAGATTGTGACTGTTATTTCAGTGGTTTTCGCTGTTATTAGTGAGGTTGTGCAGATTGCCACAGTTATTTCACTGGTTTTCGCTGTTATAAGTGAGGCTTTGCAGATTGTGACTGTTATTTCAGTGGTTTTCGCTGTTATTAGTGAGATTGTGCAGATTGCCACAGTTATTTCACTGGTTTTCGCTGTTATTAGTGAGGCTTTGCAGATTGTGACTGTTATTTCAGTGGTTTTCGCTGTTATTAGTGAGGTTGTGCAGATTGCCACAGTTATTTCACTGGTTTTCGCTGTTATTAGTGAGGCTTTGCAGATTGTGACTGTTATTTCAGTGGTTTTGGCTGTTATTAGTGAGGTTGTGCAGATTGCCACAGTTATTTCACTGGTTTTCGCTGTTATAAGTGAGGCTTTGCAGATTGTGACTGTTATTTCAGTGGTTTTCGCTGTTATTAGTGAGATTGTGCAGATTGCCATAGTTATTTCACTGGTTTTCGCTGTTATTAGTGAGGCTTTGCAGATTGTGACTGTTATTTCAGTGGTTTTCGCTGTTATTAGTGAGGTTGTGCAGATTGCCACAGTTATTTCACTGGTTTTCGCTGTTGTTAGTGAGGTTGTGAAGATTGCCACAGTTATTTCACTGGTTTTCGCTGTTATAAGTGAGGCTTTGCAGATTGTGACTGTTATTTCAGTGGTTTTCGCTGTTATTAGTGAGGTTGTGCAGATTGCCACAGTTATTTCACTGGTTTTCGCTGTTATTAGTGAGGCTTTGCAGATTGTGACTGTTATTTCAGTGGTTTTCGCTGTTATTAGTGAGATTGTGCAGATTGCCACAGTTATTTCACTGGTTTTCGCTGTTATTAGTGAGGCTTTGCAGATTGTGACTGTTATTTCAGTGGTTTTCGCTGTTATTAGTGAGGTTGTGCAGATTGCCACAGTTATTTCACTGGTTTTCGCTGTTATTAGTGAGGCTTTGCAGATTGTGACTGTTATTTCAGTGGTTTTCGCTGTTATAAGTGAGGCTTTGCAGATTGTGACTGTTATTTCAGTGGTTTTCGCTGTTATTAGTGAGGTTGTGCAGATTGCCACAGTTATTTCACTGGTTTTCGCTGTTATTAGTGAGGCTTTGCAGATTGTGACTGTTATTTCAGTGGTTTTCGCTGTTATTAGTGAGGTTGTGCAGATTGCCACAGTTATTTCACTGGTTTTCGCTGTTATTAGTGAGGCTTGCAGATTGTGACTGTTATTTCAGTGGTTTTCGCTGTTATAAGTGAGGCTTTGCAGATTGTGACTGTTATTTCAGTGGTTTTCGCTGTTATTAGTGAGGTTGTGCAGATTGCCACAGTTATTTCACTGGTTTTCGCTGTTATTAGTGAGGTTGTGCAGATTGCCACAGTTATTTCACTGGTTTTCGCTGTTATAAGTGAGGCTTTGCAGATTGTGACTGTTATTTCAGTGGTTTTCGCTGTTATTAGCGAGGTTGTGCAGATTGCCACAGTTATTTCACTGGTTTTCGCTGTTATTAGTGAGGCTTTGCAGATTGTGACTGTTATTTCAGTGGTTTTCGCTGTTATTAGTGAGATTGTGCAGATTGCCACAGTTATTTCACTGGTTTTCGCTGTTATTAGTGAGGCTTTGCAGATTGTGACTGTTATTTCAGTGGTTTTCGCTGTTATTAGTGAGGTTGTGCAGATTGCCACAGTTATTTCACTGGTTTTCGCTGTTATTAGTGAGGCTTTGCAGATTGTGACTGTTATTTCAGTGGTTTTCGCTGTTATTAGTGAGGTTGTGCAGATTGCCACAGTTATTTCACTGGTTTTCGCTGTTATTAGTGAGGCTTTGCAGATTGTGACTGTTATTTCAGTGGTTTTCGCTGTTATAAGTGAGGCTTTGCAGATTGTGACTGTTATTTCAGTGGTTTTCGCTGTTATTAGTGAGGTTGTGCAGATTGCCACAGTTATTTCACTGGTTTTCGCTGTTATTAGTGAGGTTGTGCAGATTGCCACAGTTATTTCACTGGTTTTCGCTGTTATAAGTGAGGCTTTGCAGATTGTGACTGTTATTTCAGTGGTTTTCGCTGTTATTAGTGAGGTTGTGCAGATTGCCACAGTTATTTCACTGGTTTTCGCTGTTATTAGTGAGGCTTTGCAGATTGTGACTGTTATTTCAGTGGTTTTCGCTGTTATTAGTGAGGTTGTGCAGATTGCCACAGTTATTTCACTGGTTTTCGCTGTTATTAGTGAGGCTTTGCAGATTGTGACTGTTATTTCAGTGGTTTTCGCTGTTATAAGTGAGGCTTTGCAGATTGTGACTGTTATTTCAGTGGTTTTCGCTGTTATTAGTGAGGTTGTGCAGATTGCCACAGTTATTTCACTGGTTTTCGCTGTTATTAGTGAGGTTGTGCAGATTGCCACAGTTATTTCACTGGTTTTCGCTGTTATAAGTGAGGCTTTGCAGATTGTGACTGTTATTTCAGTGGTTTTCGCTGTTATTAGTGAGGTTGTGCAGATTGCCACAGTTATTTCACTGGTTTTCGCTGTTATTAGTGAGGCTTTGCAGATTGTGACTTTTATTTCAGTGGTTTTCGCTGTTATTAGTGAGATTGTGCAGATTGCCACAGTTATTTCACTGGTTTTCGCTGTTATTAGTGAGGCTTTGCAGATTGTGACTGTTATTTCAGTGGTTTTCGCTGTTATTAGTGAGGTTGTGCAGATTGCCACAGTTATTTCACTGGTTTTCGCTGTTATTAGTGAGGCTTTGCAGATTGTGACTGTTATTTCAGTGGTTTTCGCTGTTATAAGTGAGGCTTTGCAGATTGTGACTGTTATTTCAGTGGTTTTCGCTGTTATTAGTGAGGTTGTGCAGATTGCCACAGTTATTTCACTGGTTTTCGCTGTTATTAGTGAGGCTTTGCAGATTGTGACTGTTATTTCAGTGGTTTTCGCTGTTATTAGTGAGGTTGTGCAGATTGCCACAGTTATTTCACTGGTTTTCGCTGTTATTAGTGAGGTTTTGCAGATTGTGACTGTTATTTCAGTGGTTTTCGCTGTTATAAGTGAGGCTTTGCAGATTGTGACTGTTATTTCAGTGGTTTTCGCTGTTATTAGTGAGGTTGTGCAGATTGCCACAGTTATTTCACTGGTTTTCGCTGTTATTAGTGAGGCTTTGCAGATTGTGACTGTTATTTCAGTGGTTTTCGCTGTTATTAGTGAGGTTGTGCAGATTGCCACAGTTATTTCACTGGTTTTCGCTGTTATTAGTGAGGCTTTGCAGATTGTGACTGTTATTTCAGTGGTTTTCGCTGTTATTAGTGAGGTTGTGCAGATTGCCACAGTTATTTCACTGGTTTTCGCTGTTATTAGTGAGGCTTTGCAGATTGTGACTGTTATTTCAGTGGTTTTCGCTGTTATTAGTGAGATTGTGCAGATTGCCACAGTTATTTCACTGGTTTTCGCTGTTATAAGTGAGGCTTTGCAGATTGTGACTGTTATTTCAGTGGTTTTCGCTGTTATTAGTGAGGTTGTGCAGATTGCCACAGTTATTTCACTGGTTTTCGCTGTTATTAGTGAGGCTTTGCAGATTGTGACTGTTATTTCAGTGGTTTTCGCTGTTATAAGTGAGGCTTTGCAGATTGTGACTGTTATTTCAGTGGTTTTCGCTGTTATTAGTGAGGTTGTGCAGATTGCCACAGTTATTTCACTGGTTTTCGCTGTTATAAGTGAGGCTTTGCAGATTGTGACTGTTATTTCAGTGGTTTTCGCTGTTATTAGTGAGGTTGTGCAGATTGCCACAGTTATTTCACTGGTTTTCGCTGTTATTAGTGAGGCTTTGCAGATTGTGACTGTTATTTCAGTGGTTTTCGCTGTTATTAGTGAGGTTGTGCAGATTGCCACAGTTATTTCACTGGTTTTCGCTGTTATTAGTGAGGCTTTGCAGATTGTGACTGTTATTTCAGTGGTTTTCGCTGTTATTAGTGAGGTTGTGCAGATTGCCACAATTATTTCACTGGTTTTCGCTGTTATTAGTGAGGCTTTGCAGATTGTGACTGTTATTTCAGTGGTTTTCGCTGTTATAAGTGAGGCTTTGCAGATTGTGACTGTTATTTCAGTGGTTTTCGCTGTTATTAGTGAGGTTGTGCAGATTGCCACAGTTATTTCACTGGTTTTCGCTGTTATTAGTGAGGCTTTGCAGATTGTGACTGTTATTTCAGTGGTTTTCGCTGTTATAAGTGAGGCTTTGCAGATTGTGACTGTTATTTCAGTGGTTTTCGCTGTTATTAGTGAGGTTGTGCAGATTGCCACAGTTATTTCACTGGTTTTCGCTGTTATTAGTGAGGCTTTGCAGATTGTGACTGTTATTTCAGTGGTTTTCGCTGTTATTAGTGAGGTTGTGCAGATTGCCACAGTTATTTCACTGGTTTTCGCTGTTATTAGTGAGGCTTTGCAGATTGTGACTGTTATTTCAGTGGTTTTCGCTGTTATTAGTGAGATTGTGCAGATTGCCACAGTTATTTCACTGGTTTTCGCTGTTATTAGTGAGGCTTTGCAGATTGTGACTGTTATTTCAGTGGTTTTCGCTGTTATTAGTGAGGTTGTGCAGATTGCCACAGTTATTTCACTGGTTTTCGCTGTTATTAGTGAGGCTTTGCAGATTGTGACTGTTATTTCAGTGGTTTTCGCTGTTATAAGTGAGGCTTTGCAGATTGTGACTGTTATTTCAGTGGTTTTCGCTGTTATTAGTGAGGTTGTGCAGATTGCCACAGTTATTTCACTGGTTTTCGCTGTTATTAGTGAGGCTTTGCAGATTGTGACTGTTATTTCAGTGGTTTTCGCTGTTATTAGTGAGGTTGTGCAGATTGCCACAGTTATTTCACTGGTTTTCGCTGTTATTAGTGAGGCTTGCAGATTGTGACTGTTATTTCAGTGGTTTTCGCTGTTATAAGTGAGGCTTTGCAGATTGTGACTGTTATTTCAGTGGTTTTCGCTGTTATTAGTGAGGTTGTGCAGATTGCCACAGTTATTTCACTGGTTTTCGCTGTTATTAGTGAGGTTGTGCAGATTGCCACAGTTATTTCACTGGTTTTCGCTGTTATAAGTGAGGCTTTGCAGATTGTGACTGTTATTTCAGTGGTTTTCGCTGTTATTAGCGAGGTTGTGCAGATTGCCACAGTTATTTCACTGGTTTTCGCTGTTATTAGTGAGGCTTTGCAGATTGTGACTGTTATTTCAGTGGTTTTCGCTGTTATTAGTGAGATTGTGCAGATTGCCACAGTTATTTCACTGGTTTTCGCTGTTATTAGTGAGGCTTTGCAGATTGTGACTGTTATTTCAGTGGTTTTCGCTGTTATTAGTGAGGTTGTGCAGATTGCCACAGTTATTTCACTGGTTTTCGCTGTTATTAGTGAGGCTTTGCAGATTGTGACTGTTATTTCAGTGGTTTTCGCTGTTATTAGTGAGGTTGTGCAGATTGCCACAGTTATTTCACTGGTTTTCGCTGTTATTAGTGAGGCTTTGCAGATTGTGACTGTTATTTCAGTGGTTTTCGCTGTTATAAGTGAGGCTTTGCAGATTGTGACTGTTATTTCAGTGGTTTTCGCTGTTATTAGTGAGGTTGTGCAGATTGCCACAGTTATTTCACTGGTTTTCGCTGTTATTAGTGAGGTTGTGCAGATTGCCACAGTTATTTCACTGGTTTTCGCTGTTATAAGTGAGGCTTTGCAGATTGTGACTGTTATTTCAGTGGTTTTCGCTGTTATTAGTGAGGTTGTGCAGATTGCCACAGTTATTTCACTGGTTTTCGCTGTTATTAGTGAGGCTTTGCAGATTGTGACTGTTATTTCAGTGGTTTTCGCTGTTATTAGTGAGGTTGTGCAGATTGCCACAGTTATTTCACTGGTTTTCGCTGTTATTAGTGAGGCTTTGCAGATTGTGACTGTTCGTGCCACTTGGCAACACCGTCTCCGTATGCCAACATTCCCACCACGATACGCCATCTCGCGCACAACCAGTAGTCAGTATCATCCACTTCAGTATCATCCTAGACTTAGCACGAGTCGGAATAGCACGAATAGTGGGATGATCGTATGAAAGCAGCCATACGATCACCTGCGAACATTTTTTGGTGCCGAAACCCGGGAAATTTTACAGTAAAACTTGCCGTTAGACCATTACCGTAAAACAATTAGTGCAAAACGTGTGTGCAAAACTTGCGTAAAAAATCTAAACTATAATTCGAACACGTGGTTCAGAGCAGAGTAGAGAGTGCGCGAAAAGTGCCCAATCAGCTGACAACTCGGTGAAAAACGTGTGCAACTTCCGGTCAAGGAAAAGTTCGACTCCACGTGTATAATTTCCGATCAAGGAAAGGTTCGACTCCACGTGTATAATTTCCGATCAAGGAAAAGCCGATTCCACGTGCAACTTCCGATCAAGGAAAAGTTCGACTCCACGTGTATAATTTCCGATCAAGGAAAGGTTCGACTCCACGTGTATAATTTCCGATCAAGGAAAAGCCGATTCCACGTGCAACTTCCGATCAAGGAAAAGTTCGACTCCACGTGTATAATTTCCGATCAAGGAAAGGTTCGACTCCACGTGTATAATTTCCGATCAAAGAAAAGCAGATTCCACGTGCAACTTCCGATCAAGGAAAAGGCCGACTCTACGTGTTAAATCCCCGATCAAGGAAAAGCAGAGGATCAAGTGTCTTACCACCTTACTATTCAAGATGAGTAAACCTTTAGAAGCAGAAACCCTCTTGACACAGCAATGTTCCTACGCTGTTCGCTTCGAGAAGTTTATTAGCAACACCGAAAAACTTGGCGTGGCTAATCTTACCTTCGATGTGATTAAAGCTCGCCTAGAACTACTGGAGAAATATTGGTGCCAAGCTCTGGAGGGACATAAAACTCTCAATCTGTACACAGTTGAGTTCGCCGATGAAGACTACTTTACGAAAGACATGTTTTCCGACTTCGAGAATCATTACATACTCGCTAAGGCTTACCTCAATGGGAAGATGGCTCAGTTCATTGAGGCTGTCGAAGGGGATCAACGACGTCTACCTGTGCATCAGCGGCCCGTAGAGTTGCACTCCATAGCGTCATCAATTCCGAAGCTTAAACGCCCAACGTTTAGTGGCAAACAAGAAGAGTGGGAGACGTTTAAGGAAGCCTTCGTCTCCATGTTCAAGAATGACCCCAACTTGATGCCGAATCTCAAGCTTCAACACCTGCTGTCCTGTCTTGAAGGAGAAGCTGCTCGACGCTTGGGCAACTTTGCAGTTACTGGAGCAAACTTCGATGTCGCGTGGCAAGCCCTGTGTCGAAGGTACGACAACAAACGTCTTCGCCTCTCCACGCACCTCAATGCGCTTCTAAAAGCAGCACCAGTTAACAAAGGATCTATAGCCGACATTTCTCGTATATTGGACACCACAGCTCAATGCATTCGCGCTCTGAAGTCACTACAGCGGCCAGTGGAGCACTGGGATGACTGGTTCATTCAGCTAACAGTCATCAAGCTGGATGTTTCTACACGGGATGACTGGGAGAAGTCTTTGGAAGATTCGGATGAGTTTCCAGCTTACGAACGACTCGTCACCTTTCTAGAAAATCGAGTCAAATCTATTGAAACTGCGCGGTCGAATGACAACACAAATATACCGGGTAAGCAAAAACTCTCGCATAGTCATAACAAATATGTTTCAGCGCATCACACATCGAACGTGGCGAGAACACCAAGCAGTTCCAAGCAGGCGTGCGCCGTGTGCAAGGGTCCGCATTACGCTAATCATTGTCCAGACCTTGTTCACTCCGACATCGCATCACGCCGTCAAACTGTTAAGCGTCTGCAACTGTGCTTCAATTGCTTGGGTAAACAGCACCTAAGCGACAGGTGTACTTCGAAGAATCGATGTCGAATATGCGCAGCACCTCATCACACCCTCCTCCACGAGGATCCATCTGAAGGGCGAGAATGTCAGTCATCCACTTCAGTGCATGCGACCAATATGACAATCAACACCACTTCAGAAGAAGCTCTTATTCACACAACTGCGTTCCGGCGTAACACCGTACTGGGTACGGCAGCAATCACCTTGGTTGGCAAGAAAGGCGATACTATCAACGTACGTGCTCTCATCGATCCCTGTTCAGAGGGTTCATTCATCACTGAGAAAGTGGCTCAATCGTTGCGACTAGTCAAATCACCTCTTCGACTGACTGTCTCAGGAGTAGGAGGACAAGCCACCGCGCAGTCATCTTCTACCGTATACCTATCATTAATATCACTTGAAAGTTCTAAGTTTTCCTTGAGTTTTTCAGCTGCTGTACTTTCCAAACTGACCCAATTGCTCCCACGTCATCGGATTGAACCGAAATTGTGGCCTCACATACAGGGATTGCCACTTGCTGATCCAGACTTCTCCAGACCAGCTGCAATTGATTGTATTCTGGGAGCAGACGTTTACGCCCTCATTATTCTAGAGGGTTTACGCTCAGGACCTCCAGGCACACCCATTGCGCAACAAACACGCTTGGGATGGATTCTGACGGGACCAACTACATCATGTCTGTCTTCGACATCTACCAACTCATTTTCGACAGCAGTATCCGTGGAAGCGAACCTATCGACTCAAATGCGTCAGTTCTGGGAGATAGAAGAGACAATGTCAACAAAAGCACCACTTACTGAGGATGAAAAAGACTGCGAACAGCATTTCAAAGATACTCACAGTAGGGATAGTACAGGTCGATATGTTGTCCGACTACCATTCAGGGAACAACCGATTCTACCCGACTCTAGGCGGATTGCGGTGCAACGGCTATATCAGATAGAACGTCGTTTCCAAAGGAACGCTCAACTCCAACTTGCTTATAACGACTTCATGAAGGAATACGAAAACCTCGGCCACATGCAAAAAATTACCCGTGAACCAACGTTGATGTCAAACATCAATTACATTCCTCATCACGCGGTTGTGCGTCCGGACAACGCCAAACTTCGAGTAGTGTTTGATGCGTCGCAAGCATCAGGCCAACATTGCCTCAATGATTATTTACATACGGGACCTAAGCTACATGCCGATATAATGACAGTTTTGTTGCGCTGGAGAGTTTATCGCTACGTTTTCACCGCGGATATTGTGAAGATGTTTAGACAAATTCGGGTACATCCCGATGACGTGCACTGGCAAAGGATCGTCTGGCGATCTATGCAAGAAGACGCCCTCAGTGATTATGCTTTGCTAACAGTTACATATGGCACAGCATGTGCCCCATATCTTGCAAACAGAGTGTTACAACAACTTGCCAACGATGAAGGGGCTCGCTTTCCAGCCGGCGCAAACATCCTTCAACGTCACACCTACGTCGACGATGCCCTGGGAGGGGCCCACAGTGAACAGGAAGTGAGTGACGCTCAGCAGCAACTCGTCAACATATTGTCAACTGCTGGCATGAAATTGGATAAGTGGGCATCGAACTTTCCGCTCACCCTCGAAGAAGCAACAAACACATTCAAACAAGAATACCATTTTGAACCAAACGATAATGTTTCCATTTTAGGGTTGCGGTGGAAGCCCAAGCGAGATGCCTTTGCGTATCGAGTCCAAAGTATACCTCTCCCAGGAGTGATCACCAAACGAGCCATTCTGTCCAATGTCGCTAAGCTTTATGATCCTCTAGGATGGCTTGCTCCAATAATCGTAAGAGCGAAAATGTTAATTCAACAACTTTGGATAGCAGGAAAAGAGTGGGACGCACCAGTGGACGTAATCACGCAGGCATCATGGGTAGATTATTGCGAGCAGTTGCCTAGGTTACAAGATTTGTCAATTCCCCGTTGGCTCGGAACAGGTGTACCGTACAATCTGAAATTACATGGCTTTTGTGATGCGTCGGAAAAGGCTTATGCAGCTGCAATATATGCGGTCGTTAAGAATGAAGTCACAACTCAGTCAGAACTACTCATCGCGAAAAGTAAAGTCGCCCCGATCAAAACTATCAGCTTGCCTCGACTCGAGCTATGTGGCGCACTTCTATTGGCTCGACTGTTCTCTCAACTAATGAAGGAAATGGAACTAACCGATGTTCCTGTGACATGTTGGTCCGACTCACAAGTGGTGCTAGCATGGTTGAAAGTTCACCCAAGCAGCTGGAAAACGTTCGTCGCTAACAGGACCAGCGAAATCCTCACGTTATTGCCTAACGTTCAATGGAAGTATGTTGCATCCAAGGATAACCCAGCCGACCTAGCTACGAGAGGCATTACTTCATCGCAACTTATTGACAACAAGATGTGGTGGCATGGACCATCTTGGCTGCTACAGGACAGTGATTGCAAAATCCCTGACGTTGCTGAGTTTACGACATCTGTGGAGCAAAGATCAAAACCAACAGCTGTCTTTCACGTCCAGTCGAATGAAGGAGCGGGCCTTTTTGATCGTTTCTCATCTTGGACGAAATTAATTCGCGTTGTAGCCTATATCCTCCGGTGGAGGCAGTTTACCAAATTTCAACGGTGGCGACACTTTAACGACGACCACGAACTAGCTCATCACCCTATTACTCTGAGTGCAACAGAGCTGCGGTGCTCACAAACAACAATCATTAACGCTGTTCAACGAGAGTTTTATGCAAATGAGATTTCCCGGTTACGATCCAGTAATAAGTCATTGCATGGAAGCTCGCTTCGGAGACTGAAACCCTTTCTCGATGACCAGGATACATTACGAGTAGGAGGTAGGTTACAATTGTCCTTTCTACCATATGAAGAGAAGCATCCAGCGATAATGCCAGCGAAGCACTATGTCACCGAGCTGCTAATTCGACATGCTCACGTCACTACTCTGCACGGAGGCCCTCAACTCACACAGAGTGTATTACGCCGAGCGTTCTGGATAACAAGCGGACGCTCACGAATTCAATCGATTATTAGAAGATGCGTGAAATGTGCACGATTTCAAGGTCACACGCTTAGACAACAAATGGCGCCCTTACCGGCTGTAAGGGTCACCCCTTCTCGCCCGTTTACTTACTGCGGCGTTGATTATGCGGGACCGTTTCCTGTACGTACAACAAAAGGACGAGGACACAAATCCACAAAAGGTTATGTCGCAGTTTTTATCTGCATGGTTACAAGGGCTGTACATCTCGAAGTAGTGTCCGATTATTCTTCAGAGACGTTTCTGGCAGCCTTTGAACGTTTCGTCGCTCGACGTGGCCTATGCCACACCATCTATTCAGACAATGGAACGACCTTTCGAGGTGCCGACACCGAACTCCAGCGTATGTTCAAGGAAGCGTCCCAATTCTCTAGTGAAATCGCAGCTGCCTTAGCTAATCAAGGAGTCAAATGGTTATACAACCCACCCAAAGCACCGCATTTCGGTGGATTATGGGAAGCGGCTGTGAAGAGCTTTAAACATCACCTGAAACGTGTTCTAGGCGACGCAACACTTACATTCGAGGAATTCTCCACCCTCGCAGCACGTATTGAAGCGTGCCTAAACTCCAGGCCACTGTCAGCGATCAGCAATGATCCTACCGACATCACCGCTCTTACACCCGGTCATTTCATCATAGGCGCAGCCTTGAAGGCTCCTCCCGAAGCACCACGCCTTGAGGATCATAAAGGCCTCCGTCGATGGCAAACGCTGGTAAATATGCGGAACCATTTCTGGCGACGATGGCGCAAAGAGGTCATCCACGAGCTCCAACAACAATCCAAATGGTTTGCAAGCAACAGCACTCTACAAACAGGCGATCTTGTTCTCATCACCGATGAACAACAACCACCACAACACTGGCCACTTGCACGAGTGCACGCAGTTCATCCCGGACCAGATGGGTTGATTCGCGTACTCACTTTGAGGACAGCGACGTCAATCTTGAAAAGGCCTATACACCGAGTAGTGCCCCTACCTATCAATACCAACTCCGAAATGGAGCTATTAGGAGTCAAGAGAGCCAGCACGGCGGGCGGCTCCCAAGGAGATCAACAGTAACTAGTTACCACGACTCATCATTGCTTCATCGCAATGATGGCGGGCGGTATGTTCGTGCCACTTGGCAACACCGTCTCCGTATGCCAACATTCCCACCACGATACGCCATCTCGCGCACAACCAGTAGTCAGTATCATCCACTTCAGTATCATCCTAGACTTAGCACGAGTCGGAATAGCACGAATAGTGGGATGATCGTATGAAAGCAGCCATACGATCACCTGCGAACAGTGACTGTTATTTCAGTGGTTTTCGCTGTTATTAGTGAGGCTTTGCAGATTGTGACTGTTATTTCAGTGGTTTTCGCTGTTATTAGTGAGGTTGTGCAGATTGCCACAGTTATTTCACTGGTTTTCGCTGTTATTAGTGAGGTTGTGCAGATTGCCACAGTTATTTCACTGGTTTTCGCTGTTATAAGTGAGGCTTTGCAGATTGTGACTGTTATTTCAGTGGTTTTCGCTGTTATTAGTGAGGTTGTGCAGATTGCCACAGTTATTTCACTGGTTTTCGCTGTTATTAGTGAGGCTTTGCAGATTGTGACTTTTATTTCAGTGGTTTTCGCTGTTATTAGTGAGATTGTGCAGATTGCCACAGTTATTTCACTGGTTTTCGCTGTTATTAGTGAGGCTTTGCAGATTGTGACTGTTATTTCAGTGGTTTTCGCTGTTATTAGTGAGGTTGTGCAGATTGCCACAGTTATTTCACTGGTTTTCGCTGTTATTAGTGAGGCTTTGCAGATTGTGACTGTTATTTCAGTGGTTTTCGCTGTTATAAGTGAGGCTTTGCAGATTGTGACTGTTATTTCAGTGGTTTTCGCTGTTATTAGTGAGGTTGTGCAGATTGCCACAGTTATTTCACTGGTTTTCGCTGTTATTAGTGAGGCTTTGCAGATTGTGACTGTTATTTCAGTGGTTTTCGCTGTTATTAGTGAGGTTGTGCAGATTGCCACAGTTATTTCACTGGTTTTCGCTGTTATTAGTGAGGCTTTGCAGATTGTGACTGTTATTTCAGTGGTTTTCGCTGTTATAAGTGAGGCTTTGCAGATTGTGACTGTTATTTCAGTGGTTTTCGCTGTTATTAGTGAGGTTGTGCAGATTGCCACAGTTATTTCACTGGTTTTCGCTGTTATTAGTGAGGCTTTGCAGATTGTGACTGTTATTTCAGTGGTTTTCGCTGTTATTAGTGAGGTTGTGCAGATTGCCACAGTTATTTCACTGGTTTTCGCTGTTATTAGTGAGGCTTTGCAGATTGTGACTGTTATTTCAGTGGTTTTCGCTGTTATTAGTGAGGTTGTGCAGATTGCCACAGTTATTTCACTGGTTTTCGCTGTTATTAGTGAGGCTTTGCAGATTGTGACTGTTATTTCAGTGGTTTTCGCTGTTATTAGTGAGATTGTGCAGATTGCCACAGTTATTTCACTGGTTTTCGCTGTTATAAGTGAGGCTTTGCAGATTGTGACTGTTATTTCAGTGGTTTTCGCTGTTATTAGTGAGGTTGTGCAGATTGCCACAGTTATTTCACTGGTTTTCGCTGTTATTAGTGAGGCTTTGCAGATTGTGACTGTTATTTCAGTGGTTTTCGCTGTTATAAGTGAGGCTTTGCAGATTGTGACTGTTATTTCAGTGGTTTTCGCTGTTATTAGTGAGGTTGTGCAGATTGCCACAGTTATTTCACTGGTTTTCGCTGTTATAAGTGAGGCTTTGCAGATTGTGACTGTTATTTCAGTGGTTTTCGCTGTTATTAGTGAGGTTGTGCAGATTGCCACAGTTATTTCACTGGTTTTCGCTGTTATTAGTGAGGCTTTGCAGATTGTGACTGTTATTTCAGTGGTTTTCGCTGTTATTAGTGAGGTTGTGCAGATTGCCACAGTTATTTCACTGGTTTTCGCTGTTATTAGTGAGGCTTTGCAGATTGTGACTGTTATTTCAGTGGTTTTCGCTGTTATTAGTGAGGTTGTGCAGATTGCCACAATTATTTCACTGGTTTTCGCTGTTATTAGTGAGGCTTTGCAGATTGTGACTGTTATTTCAGTGGTTTTCGCTGTTATAAGTGAGGCTTTGCAGATTGTGACTGTTATTTCAGTGGTTTTCGCTGTTATTAGTGAGGTTGTGCAGATTGCCACAGTTATTTCACTGGTTTTCGCTGTTATTAGTGAGGCTTTGCAGATTGTGACTGTTATTTCAGTGGTTTTCGCTGTTATAAGTGAGGCTTTGCAGATTGTGACTGTTATTTCAGTGGTTTTCGCTGTTATTAGTGAGGTTGTGCAGATTGCCACAGTTATTTCACTGGTTTTCGCTGTTATTAGTGAGGCTTTGCAGATTGTGACTGTTATTTCAGTGGTTTTCGCTGTTATTAGTGAGGTTGTGCAGATTGCCACAGTTATTTCACTGGTTTTCGCTGTTATTAGTGAGGCTTTGCAGATTGTGACTTTTATTTCAGTGGTTTTCGCTGTTATTAGTGAGGTTGTGCAGATTGCCAGTTATTTCACTGGTTTTCGCTGTTATAAGTGAGGCTTTGCAGATTGTGACTGTTATTTCAGTGGTTTTCGCTGTTATTAGTGAGGTTGTGCAGATTGCCACAGTTATTTCACTGGTTTTCGCTGTTATTAGTGAGGCTTTGCAGATTGTGACTGTTATTTCAGTGGTTTTCGCTGTTATAAGTGAGGCTTTGCAGATTGTGACTGTTATTTCAGTGGTTTTCGCTGTTATTAGTGAGATTGTGCAGATTGCCACAGTTATTTCACTGGTTTTCGCTGTTATTAGTGAGGCTTTGCAGATTGTGACTGTTATTTCAGTGGTTTTCGCTGTTATTAGTGAGGTTGTGCAGATTGCCACAGTTATTTCACTGGTTTTCGCTGTTATTAGTGAGGCTTTGCAGATTGTGACTGTTATTTCAGTGGTTTTCGCTGTTATTAGTGAGGTTGTGCAGATTGCCACAGTTATTTCACTGGTTTTCGCTGTTATTAGTGAGGCTTTGCAGATTGTGACTGTTATTTCAGTGGTTTTCGCTGTTATTAGTGAGGTTGTGCAGATTGCCACAGTTATTTCACTGGTTTTCGCTGTATTAGTGAGGCTTTGCAGATTGTGACTGTTATTTCAGTGTTTTCGCTGTTATTAGTGAGGTTGTGCAGATTGCCACAGTTATTTCACTGGTTTTCGCTGTTATTAGTGAGGCTTTGCAGATTGTGACTGTTATTTCAGTGGTTTTCGCTGTTATAAGTGAGGCTTTGCAGATTGTGACTGTTATTTCAGTGGTTTTCGCTGTTATTAGTGAGATTGTGCAGATTGCCACAGTTATTTCACTGGTTTTCGCTGTTATTAGTGAGGCTTTGCAGATTGTGACTGTTATTTCAGTGGTTTTCGCTGTTATTAGTGAGATTGTGCAGATTGCCACAGTTATTTCACTGGTTTTCGCTGTTATTAGTGAGGCTTTGCAGATTGTGACTGTTATTTCAGTGGTTTTCGCTGTTATTAGTGAGGTTGTGCAGATTGCCACAGTTATTTCACTGGTTTTCGCTGTTATAAGTGAGGCTTTGCTGATTGTGACTGTTATTTCAGTGGTTTTCGCTGTTATTAGTGAGATTGTGCAGATTGCCACAGTTATTTCACTGGTTTTCGCTGTTATTAGTGAGGCTTTGCAGATTGTGACTGTTATTTCAGTGGTTTTCGCTGTTATTAGTGAGGTTGTGCAGATTGCCACAGTTATTTCACTGGTTTCGCTGTTATAAGTGAGGCTTTGCAGATTGTGACTGTTATTTCAGTGGTTTTCGCTGTTATTAGTGAGATTGTGCAGATTGCCACAGTTATTTCAGCTGGTTTTCGCTGTTATTAGTGAGGCTTTGCAGATTGTGACTGTTATTTCAGTGGTTTTCGCTGTTATTAGTGAGGTTGTGCAGATTGCCGCAGTTATTTCACTGGTTTTCGCTGTATTAGTGAGGCTTTGCAGATTGTGACTGTTATTTCAGTGGTTTTCGCTGTTATTAGTGAGGTTGTGCAGATTGCCACAGTTATTTCACTGGTTTTCGCTGTTATAAGTGAGGCTTTGCAGATTGTGACTGTTATTTCAGTGGTTTTCGCTGTTATTAGTGAGGTTGTGCAGATTGCCACAGTTATTTCACTGGTTTTCGCTGTTATTAGTGAGGCTTTGCAGATTGTGACTGTTATTTCAGTGGTTTTCGCTGTTATTAGTGAGGTTGTGCAGATTGCCACAGTTATTTCACTGGTTTTCGGCTGTTATTAGTGAGGCTTTGCAGATTGTAACTGTTATTTCAGTGGTTTTCGCTGTTATTAGTGAGGTTGTGCAGATTGCCACAGTTATTTCACTGGTTTTCGCTGTTATTAGTGAGGCTTTGCAGATTGTGATTGTTATTCAGTGGTTTTCGCTGTTATTAGTGAGGTTGTGCAGATTGCCACAGTTATTTCACTGGTTTTCTCTGTTATAAGTGAGGCTTTGCAGATTGTGACTGTTGTGACTGTTATTTCAGTGGTTTTCGCTGTTATTAGTGAGGTTGTGCAGATTGCCACAGTTATTTCACTGGTTTTCGCTGTTATTAGTGAGGCTTTGCAGATTGTGACTGTTATTTCAGTGGTTTTCGCTGTTATTAGTGAGGTTGTGCAGATTGCCACAGTTATTTCACTGGTTTTCGCTGTTATTAGTGAGGCTTTGCAGATTGTGACTGTTATTTCAGTGGTTTTCGCTGTTATAAGTGAGGCTTTGCAGATTGTGACTGTTATTTCAGTGGTTTTCGCTGTTATTAGTGAGGTTGTGCAGATTGCCACAGTTATTTCACTGGTTTTCGCTGTTATAAGTGAGGCTTTGCAGATTGTGACTGTTATTTCAGTGGTTTTCGCTGTTATTAGTGAGGATTGTGCAGATTGCCACAGTTATTTCACTGGTTTTCGCTGTATTAGTGAGGCTTTGCAGATTGTGACTGTTATTTCAGTGGTTTTCGCTGTTATTAGTGAGATTGTGCAGATTGCCACAGTTATTTCACTGGTTTTTCGCTGTTATTAGTGAGGCTTTGCAGATTGTGACTGTTATTTTCAGTGGTTTTCGCTGTTATTAGTGAGGTTGTGCAGATTGCCACAGTTATTTCACTGGTTTTCGCTGTTATTAGTGAGGCTTGCAGTTGATTGTGACTGTTATTTCAGTGGTTTTCGCTGTTATAAGTGAGGCTTTGCAGATTGTGACTGTTATTTCAGTGGTTTTCGCTGTTATTAGTGAGGTTGTGCAGATTGCCACAGTTATTTCACTGGTTTTCGCTGTTATTAGTGAGGCTTTGCAGATTGTGACTGTTATTTCAGTGGTTTTTCGCTGTTATTAGTGAGGTTGTGCAGATTGCCACAGTTATTTCACTGGTTTTCGCTGTTATTAGTGAGGCTTTTGCAGATTGTGACTGTTATTTCAGTGGTTTTCGCTGTTATTAGTGAGGATTGTGCAGATTGCCACAGTTATTTCACTGGTTTTCGCTGCTTATTAGTGAGGCTTTGCAGATTGTGACTGTTATTTCAGTGGTTTTCGCTGTTATTAGTGAGGTTGTGCAGATTGCCACAGTTATTTCACTGGTTTTCGCTGTTATTAGTGAGGCTTTTGCAGATTGTGACTGTTATTTCAGTGGTTTTCGCTGTTATTAGTGAGGTTGTGCAGATTGCCACAGTTATTTCACTGGTTTTCGCTGTTATTAGTGAGGCTTTGCAGATTGTGACTGTTATTTCAGTGGTTTTCGCTGTTATAAGTGAGGCTTTGCAGATTGTGACTGTTATTTCAGTGGTTTTCGCTGTTATTAGTGAGGTTGTGCAGATTGCCACAGTTATTTCACTGGTTTTCGCTGTTATTAGTGAGGCTTTGCAGATTGTGACTGTTATTTCAGTGGTTTTCGCTGTTATTAGTGAGGTTGTGCAGATTGCCACAGTTATTTCACTGGTTTTCGCTGTTATTAGTGAGGCTTTGCAGATTGTGACTGTTATTTCAGTGGTTTTCGCTGTATTAGTGAGGTTGTGCAGATTGCCACAGTGTATTTCACTGGTTTTCGCTGTTATTAGTGAGGCTTTGCAGATTGTGACTGTTATTTCAGTGGTTTTCGCTGTTATTAGTGAGGTTGTGCAGATTGCCACAGTTATTTCACTGGTTTTCGCTGTTATTAGTGAGGCTTTGCAGATTGTGACTGTTATTTCAGTGGTTTTCGCTGTTATAAGTGAGGCTTTGCAGATTGTGACTGTTATTTCAGTGGTTTTCGCTGTTATTAGTGAGGTTGTGCAGATTGCCACAGTTATTCAATGGTTTTCGCTGTTATTAGTGAGGCTTTGCAGATTGTGACTGTTATTTCAGTGGTTTTCGCTGTTTATTAGTGAGGTTGTGCAGATTGCCACAGTTATTTCACTGGTTTTCGCTGTTATTAGTGAGGCTTTGCAGATTGTGACTGTTATTTCAGTTGGTTTTCGCTGTTATTAGTGGAGGTTGTGCAGATTGCCACAGTTATTTCACTGGTTTTCGCTGTTATTAGTGAGGCTTTGCAGATTGTGACTGTTATTTCAGTGGTTTTCGCTGTTATTAGTGAGGTTGTGCAGATTGCCACAGTTATTTCACTGGTTTTCGCTGTTATTAGTGAGGCTTTGCAGATTGTGACTGTTATTTCCAGTGGTTTTCGCTGTTATTAGTGAGGTTGTGCAGATTGCCACAGTTATTTCACTGTTTTCGCTGTTATTAGTGAGGCTTGTGCAGATTGTGACTGTTATTTCAGTGGTTTTCGCTGTTATTAGTGAGGTTGTGCAGATTGCCACAGTTATTTCACTGGTTTTCGCTGTTATAAGTGAGGCTTTGCAGATTGTGACTGTTATTTCAGTGGTTTTCGCTGTTATTAGTGAGGTTGTGCAGATTGCCACAGTTATTTCACTGGTTTTCGCTGTTATTAGTGAGGCTTTGCAGATTGTGACTGTTATTTCAGTGGTTTTCGCTGTTATTAGTGAGGTTGTGCAGATTGCCACAGTTATTTCACTGGTTTTCGCTGTTATTAGTGAGGCTTTGCAGATTGTGGACTGTTATTTCAGTGGTTTTCGCTGTTATTAGTGAGATTGTGCAGATTGCCACAGGTTATTTCACTGGGTTTTCGCTGTTATTAGTGAGGCTTTGCAGATTGTGACTGTTATTTCAGTGGTTTTCGCTGTTATAAGTGAGGCTTTGCAGATTGTGACTGTTATTTCAGTGGTTTTCGCTGTTATTAGTGAGGCTTGTGCAGATTGCCACAGTTATTTCACTGGTGTTTCGCTGTTATTAGTGAGGCTTTGCAGATTGTGACTGTTATTTCAGTGGTTTTCGCTGTTATTAGTGAGGGTTGTGCAGATTGCCACAGTTATTTCAGTGGTTTTCGCTGTTATTAGTGAGGCTTTGCAGATTGTGACTGTTATTTCAGTGGTTTTCGCTGTTATTAGTGAGGGTTGTGCAGATTGCCACAGTTATTTCAGTGGTTTTCGCTGTTATTAGTGAGGCTTTGCAGATTGTGACTGTTATTTCAGTGGTTTTCGCTGTTATAAGTGAGGCTTGCAGATTGTGACTGTTATTTCAGTGGTTTTCGCTGTTATTAGTGAGGTTGTGCAGATTGCCACAGTTATTTCACTGGTTTTCGCTGTTATAGTGAGGCTTTGCAGATTGTGAACTGTTATTTCAGTGGTTTTCGCTGCTTATTAGTGAGGTTGTGCAGATTGCCACAGTTATTTCACTGGTTTTCGCTGTTATTAAGTGAGCGCTTTGCCAGATTGTGACTGTTATTTCAGTGGTTTTCGCTGTTATTAGTGAGGTTGTGCAGATTGCCACAGTTATTTCACTGGGTTTTCCGCTGTTTATTAGTGAGGCTTTGCAGATTGTGGACTGTATTTCAGTGGTTTTCGCTGTTATTAGTGAGGCTTTGCAGATTGTGACTGTTATTTCAGTGGTTTTCGCTGTTATTAGTGAGGTTGTGCAGATTGCCACAGTTATTTCACTGGTTTTCGCTGTTACTAGTGAGGGCTTTGCAGATTGTGACTGTTATTTCAGTGGGTTTTCGCTGTTATAAGTGAGGCTTTGCAGATTGTGACTGTTATTTCAGTGGTTTTCGCTGTTATTAGTGAGGTTGTGCAGATTGCCACAGTTATTTCACTGGTTTTCGCTGTTATAAGTGAGGCTTTGCAGATTGTGACTGTTATTTCAGTGGTTTTCGCTGTTATTAGTGAGGTTGTGCAGATTGCCACAGTTATTTCACTGGTTTTCGCTGTTATTAGTGAGGCTTTGCAGATTGTGACTGTTATTTCAGTGGTTTTCGCCTGTTATTAGTGAGGTTGTGCAGATTGCCACAGTTATTTCACTGGTTTTCGCTGTTATTAGTGAGGCTTTGCAGATTGTGACTGTTATTTCAGTGGTTTTCGCTGTTATTAGTGAGGCTTTGCAGATTGTGACTGTTATTTCAGTGGTTTTCGCTGTTATTAGTGAGGTTGTGCAGATTGCCACAGTATATTTCACTGGTTTTCGCTGTTATAAGTGAGGCTTTGCAGATTGTGACTGTTATTTCAGTGGTTTCGCTGTTATTAGTGAGGTTGTGCAGATTGCCACAGTTATTTCCACTGGTTTTCGCTGTTATTAGTGAGGCTTTGCAGATTGTGACTGTTATTTCAGTGGTTTTCGCTGTTATTAGTGAGGTTGTGCAGATTGCCACAGTTATTTCACTGGTTTTCGCTGTTATTAGTGAGGCTTTGCAGATTGTGACTGTATATTTCAGTGGTTTTCGCTGTTATAGTGAGGTTGTGCAGATTGCCACAGTTATTTCACTGGTTTTCGCTGTTATTAAGTGAGGCTTTGCAGATTGTGACTGTTATTTCAGTGGTTTTCCGCTGATATTAGTGAGGTTGTGCAGATTGCCACAGTTATTTCACTGGTTTTCGCTGTTATTAGTGAGGCTTTGCAGATTGTGACTGTTATTTCAGTGGTTTTCGCTGTTATAAGTGAGGCTTTGCAGATTGTGACTGTTATTTCAGTGTTTTCGCTGTTATTAGTGAGGTTGTGCAGATTGCCACAGTTATTTCACTGGTTTTCGCTGTTATTAGTGAGGCTTTGCAGATTGTGACTGTTATTTCAGTGGTTTTCGCTGTTTATTAGTGAAGGCTTGTGCAGATTCGTGACAGTTATTTCACTGGTTCTTCGCTGTTATTAGTGAGGGCTTTGCAGATTGTGACTGTTATTTCAGTGGTTTTCGCTGTTATTAGTGAGGTTGTGCAGTCATTGCCACAGTTATTTCACTGGTTTTCCGCTGTTATTATGAGGCTTTGCAGACTTCGTGACTGTTCTATTTCAGTGGTTTTCGCTGTTATTAGTGAGGTTGTGCAGATTGCCACAGTTATTTCACTGGTTTTCGCTGTTATTAGTGAGGCTTTGCAGATTGTGACTGTTATTTCAGTGGTTTTCGCTGTTATTAGTGAGGTTGTGCAGATTGCCACAGGTTAATTTCAGCTGGTTTTCGCTGTTATTAGTGAGGCTTGTGCAGATTGTGACTGTTATTTCAGTGTTTTCGCTGTTATAAGTGAGGCTTTGCAGATTGTGACTGTTATTTCAGTTGGTTTTCGCTGTTATTAGTGAGGTTGTGCAGATTGCCACAGTTATTTCACTGGTTTCGCTGTTATAGTGAGGCTTTGCAGATTGTGACTGTTATTTCAGTGGTTTTCGCTGTTATTAGTGAGGCTTTGCAGATTGTGACTGTTATTCTCAGTGGCTCTTTTCGCTGTTATTAGTGAGGTTGTGCAGATTGCCAAAGTTATTTCACTGGTTTTCGCTGTTATTAGTGAGGCTTTGCAGATTGTGACTGTTATTTCAGTGGTTTCGCTGTTATTAGTGAGGTTGTGCAGATTGCCACAGTTATTTCTACTGGTTTTCGCTGTTATTAGTGAGCTTTGCAGATTGTGACTGTTATTTCAGTGGTTTTCGCTGTTTATTAGTGAGATTTGCTGCGACTTGCCACAGTTATTTTCACGTAGGTTTTCGCTGTATTAGTGAAGGTTGTGCAGATATGTCCGACAGTTATTTCACATGGGAGTTTTCGCTATGTTATTAGTGAGGTTTGAAGATTGTGACTGTTATCTGCAGTGGTTTTCGCTGTTATTAGTGAGTTGTGCTAGATTGCCACAGTTAATACTCTCAGCAGTAGTGTCGGCTGTGTTAGTGAGGACTTTGCAGAAGTTGTGAACTGTTATTTTCAGTGGTTTTCGTCTGTTATTGTGAGGTTGTGCAGATTGCACAGTTA